>CM060959.1:18595098-18735645 GCA_030765055.1 Mantis religiosa | reverse complement strand
ATAATGAATGAAACGATGTTCAAATGAGTCCAGGGTACATAGAGCTTTCATTTACCATATATTCATCTTTCATGATAAGAGAAAATCTTATCACCCTGACCGAGATTAGAACTACGGAGTACTTGAACGTAAGACGGACACGCTTCACCGGCGCTACAGAGGTGGACATGTATGCACAGAGACTCTGTTATAAAAGGACTTTTTAAAAAAATTCTTATTCATGGGGTCTCAAAACTTTGAAGTCTCGATACCCAATTTTTAGACGGGTGCAGTACGTGCTCTACCTACTACGTACATTAAGCTTTTCTTTTTTCTGTTCCGTAGAAGAGCACCACAATCGCAAATGAAGTCTAGCTGTGTACAAGCCTGCGGAGTAACTTGACAACAAATGGCCACGTGCTGCAGTTCAACATGTAGTTTACTAAATACACACTGATATAAACCCTTGTTATCTCTACCGTTTAGCAGTCGAACATAATTTTCTCCAAAACTTAGTTACATGTGACAACAACCATCCACCTTAAAATTATACAATACAGCAATTCCTTAAACTCTCTGCTTTCATTTCAAAGATTCGTAACTTTCTGTGCTCTACTGTTAAGTCGAAACGTCTAAATTCTATGGCTTCCCTTCTCCTTCTTACTTAAGAGAAATTAAAGCAGAACATTTTAATGGCGTACATTGGATCTGCTATTCTATACTACAACACCTCATAGAAAATTCTTAAACTGTTTAGACTAAAACAGTCAAACCTAGCTTAACTTTTACGAGCTTTTCTTTACAATTATTTGGCATCACTGCTAAGTATAGCACTTCCGTCGTCAAATTCATTGCCTCACATTTCTACGCTGAACAACGTGGGGGAAGTCCTTTAACTTTTTTTAAAGTCATGTAGAACGATGAATGGAATGGGTGAAGTGATGCTCAAATGGGCCCATGGTCCACGGGGCTTAGAGTTACGCCACATTCGTCTTTTGGGGTAAGGGTAAATCTCGAAAAAAACCTTATCCAGGTAACTCATCTTGACCGAGATTTCAACTCAGGATCTCTTGAATGTGAGGCAGATATGCTACCATCTATGCTACCGAGGCGGGCAGGGGAAGTCTTATCAATGAATGATTTTGCTATGAACTATTTAAGATAACTAAATTTAATTTCCGGATGATAAAATCAGTACTATAGTAATACTCTAGTTATCATGAAAATTAATACTTAGTAAATTCAAAAGGATTTGCTATGCCATACAACATTCGCTCGTCACTATTTTATAAATTAGTCTGACAAAATCTCATACTTCCTCCTCCCTTTTCTTAATCAAGATAAACTTTCGTTACACGCATAATGTAGGCTAAAAAGATACTTAAGTTTTTAAAATGCGGAATACTATGTAACAGTTTTAACGAGAAATGAAAAACTACTTATGACTTGAAAATAAAAGTAGGGTTATTTTAGAATTCATCCAACGAAATGTATGTATGTTTATGTATTTATTTCACTGCAATTGGGTACTACCCGGTGGCACAGTTAAGAATACAGATCAAATTATATTTGGAAATGGTTAATGTCCAACACCAATTATGAGATATAATTAGGGATGGGTTCTCGATACTTGCTATACCCAATACGATATTTGCATGGTATTGGCTAGGAACGATACTTCAAAAATTTTTCTCGGCACTTTTTCAATATTTTGGAGTGATTCTTTGATTTTAAAATATCAATATTGCAGCTAGTAGAACATTGCAAAACCCGAGAAATTGTCAGGAATGTCGTACCTGTGCAGTAACGTTATACAAGAAAATAATCGTGTGTCAACTGTCAGTTAACAGTTCCAAGAAGAAATCACTACATATCTCATCTCCTCTTTCTAGTACACTGCATTACTGCAAAATAAATTCAGGATTTCCAGAAGAAAAAAAAAGTTGCTAAATATTTGTGTATTCCACCTACAGCAGTTTTCTCTGAAAGACTATTTAGTACAGCAGGACTCATATGTGACAGAAAAAGAAGTAGAACTGACCCCGAAAGAGTGAAAATGCTAGTATTTTTGAACAAAAACTTATAAAAGTGGAGGTTTTGCTTTTAGATGTTTAATGTAGAGATAAAAAATAAGCAACTAATGGTTTTAAGTTTTGCGTCAGCAAATATGTACGCCTATTTAATTTTATTGGCATTACACAGTTCTCCCAACATCCTATTTTGTATTGAAACTAGAAGTGGAAATGAGGCATGGAGTATCGAAGTATCGGGTAACGTGGAAAATATAATGTATGGGTATCCAGTATAAAGAAAAACGGATTTCGACCCATCCCTAGTTCGTCAGCTTTAATTTGGACCACACACTGCTGGTGTGAAAGAACAATTTTATTTCCATTAATAGGCCTAGTGATCTATTGAACTATAAAAATTCGGGCCTTAAAGTACTGACGTAATGTAAATCGCCATTAAGGAGTTTTCCCATGTTTCTCTGAGAATTTCCTTGTGGTTTACCGGGATAATGCAAGTAAGTTAAAAAATTAATGCCATAATGACACGTTGGCCATGGTAGCTCAATGGTTAGAGCAACCGCACGGGGATCGGGAGATCCGTGTTCAAATCCCGGCTATGGCATTGAATCTTTGTCTTACTCAACCTGTCCAGAGCTCTATAAGTTTATTTGGTACATTTTATGTGACTCCTTCGGATAACCAGTTACATAAGTCATTAAATTAAAGAGGGCCTTAAACATTAATAGCAAAAACTGAGCTTTTTACAGAAGCCCAATTCCGCATTAAGCGTGAAAAACACCTAAACTTTGCTCAGCGGTCTCTTTACCAAACTGGATGTACTTCATGTGGCGTAAATGTACGACCTGCTTTACTTCCCTTCCGAACTAAGCCATGCTAAGGATTTTTACGCCACCGCCCTCTGCTGGGTTTAAACTGCGACCCCAGGAACCAGAAGCTGGCATGTGAAAATGTGACTGTAGTGAGAGGGAATTTGATAAGGGAGTAAGCAGTCCCAGCCAATTTAAAACTGTGTTACTGTAATAATAATTTCATTTGAACCGTAGAACACACTGTAGGCTGGAAACCGCCTCTATATTCGTAGCAGCTATTTTTCTTTAACTTTAATAATCCTGGCATATTCCTCCCTCTTGCTCTGCTGAAAGGATCTACTTTATTACCAAGAGAGCGGAGGATGGAGCGAAAGCCGATATGTACAACTCTGTACTCAACAAGTTGCTCTGGACGGATCCTCCACGGCCTACTTTATATATACACTGTCTCTCAAACTTCGCCGAACTTCACGCTGACAAATGCAACATTCGCCCCTCGCTTTTCCATATGTCCACGGATATTTCCCAATCATGTTTGTTTAATACGATAGCCAAGGTACCATTTTACTGATGCAACGTCAACGTCATTGATTCTGACCACCTCAACATTCAATGCACCTTGCATTGCACAAAAAAAAAAAAAAAAAAAAAAAAAAAAAAAAAAAAGCAGATTCCTTGAGCTTTCAACTGTTAAACATTGTATTTTTATTTAGTTCATATACATTACCTTCTAGAAGAAGAACGAGAAACTATGTTCTGATTTTAGCTTAATTATGAGACTATTCTCTCATCTCCGCTGCTTGGTAATATTGGTTATCATTCCGAAATACGGCCCGCTCCTGTAGCGTGGTGGTAGCATCACGTACAAGAGGTCCCTAGTTCTATTATGGATCAGGATAATTTGATTTTCCCTTATCCTGAAGGATAAATGTCTTGGTAACTAAGTTCTATGTAACATGGACTCATTTGATCATTTCATTCATCGTCCGATATGACTTAACGTTGGAGGACATCAGCCCGTCTCTGTATCGTGGTGGTAGTGTCACGTACAAGAGGTCCCTAGTTTTAATTTCGATCAGGATGATTAGATTTTCCCTTATCCTGAAGGATGAATGTCTGGTAACTTAAGTTCTATGTACCTTGGACTCACTTCATCGTCCGATATGGCGGAGGACATTGACCCGTCTCTGTAGCGTGGTGGTAGTGGCATGTTCAAGAGGTCCCTAGTTCTAATCTCGTTAAGGGTTATAAGGTTTTCTCTTATCCTGAAAGATGAATGTCTGGTAACTTAAGCTCTATACACCCTGGACTCATTTGTACATTTCATTCATCGTCCGATATGCCTTAACTTTGGAGGACATTAGCCCATCTCTGTAGCGTGGTAGTGTCACGTTCAAGAGGTCCCTAGTTCTAATCTCGATCTGAATTAGATTTTCACTTATCCTGAAAGACGAATGGCTGATAACTCTAAGCCCTATGTATCATGGGCTCATTAGAACTCACTTCGTCCATCGTCCGATGATTTAATGTTGGAGCAAAAAAGTTAAAAAAAGAACACCTGTAATGAGAGGTCCCTTTTTTCCATGCGTAACCTCCAATAGCCAATGGCTAGCCTTCAAATAGTGATAGGAATTGCACAGTGTGGTTGGCTGTCTTCTCACCACTATCAGCGTTACTGCAGCGGCCAACTGTTCAGTTAAAGCTTGACATAAGATGTCCGTTAACAGATACTACTCGGCAAGTGCGAGTTAAGCAATGCTATGTTTGTTCAGCAAGATGGGGCATGATGTAGTTCAATGTGCTGAGACCCTTATGCAGCCTTTGTGCGGTGCAGGAAATGTAGAAATGATGATCGTCAGGACAGAAGTGTTTGGTCACCGTCCCAACCACACAGATCCAGCACAGAGTGAGAGATGAGAAACAGCATTTCTATATCAATTATATTGAGATCCTGGCTCAAGAGACCGGCAGCAACGCTTTGTAGAGGATATTCGAAAGTTGGTGCATAAGTTTGACTTTAAAATGATTACATGAAAACTAGCTTACGGCTGAAAGGCATTTTTGTCAGAAATAGTTTGCTATTCATATCGCTTTTGATGCCTTGTCCTATCGAAGGTTGGGGGGGGGGGGGAACTCTTCTACATTGTTAACACACCGTGATTTTAAAACTATGATTCAATTATAAACACATATAATGAAGTAATTATGTTGTAATCATGAAACACTTTTTCTTATACGAGTTTTATAAGGTAAAGTCACACTGTGAAGGTAAGCGATAAAGTGGTCGTGGGAGCACAGATCTTCCGCCAAAACACATTCTGAAGCTCAATCCCCCCACTGAAATCCAGTGAGCAGTTGACATTTGGAGAGCACCTCGACAGTCTGAAGCTTTACTAGTCTGCGGTCTCTGGGTCATAAAGCCATTATTAATTCATCGTAATCATCAACACAGGAATAAGCGAAAACATATATCCCAGACAACGTATTTAGGAGCTGATTTACACAATCACGCGGTTTATGTTGCTAATTTCGTAAAAAAATTATATATTCCTTTGAGGTTTTAGTTATAACAGTAGCTCCGACAGCCATATGCTTAAGTTCATTTGGTAAATATCGTAATCATTTTCTAAAATCTACTCTTACAGAAATTTCAAACAAATTAATCTTAAATCGAGATAAATGTTCACGATGATTTCAAAAATACATTTAGGAAATTAAATTTGCATCTGCACTTAAAAACAAAGCTTTGAGAAATTCGAACCAATAATAATGGATATCTCGGAAAGGGCTGGCGCCACATAAATTTTACGTAAGGATATTGCCAAACAAACTGGCATCTGGAGTTTACAAATAGTAAGCTAAGGAGCGGGTCACTTACACTTTTATGATGCTTCCAATCCACATCACACCCTGGCTACAGCAGCAGGTGTGCAGAAAGCTGATCCCCTGTTACGTCTGCACATCAGGTTATATCATTATCGGTTATATATCACTGCAGTCTACTGAGGACTCTATACCGTACATATATCATCACTATCACCAACATTAAAGAGGTAACTCGTAAAAAACGTTTCTCTTCACTTCTAAATGAACACATCTGTAAAACAAACATGTAGTAGTTTCGTTATTTGCAACAGTATGCTCACTGATCGGGCGGGTTCCCTAACTGCTTCCGGTGCTTAATGGAAGGTGACAGGCCAGAGGTCCCAGCCAATATTTACAAACCTTGGTGGTATAGGATCGTTCACTACAGTTCGTCTGGTGTATCTTGAAACACGGTAATTAGAGAAGAGTGCACTATTGCCCGCGCTGTTGTAGGTAACCCATGACTGCCTACTCCCACATCGCATCACTTTTATGTACAGTTTGTCTGGTTTATCTTGAAACATGGGAATTAGAGAGGGGGGGGCGAAGAGAAGCATGATTACGTGCATACGTAACCCATGACTGCTTAATTCACATCGCATTACTTCAGTGCAATATTCCAATTGATTCCGCGTGCTTATATTATAGCTATCCCTTTAATACTTTCAAGCTCAGCGCTTTTAAGTCTACTGGTAGATGGCGGTAGTTCACATATACCGCCCATTAGCGATTTTTTGGAGAGTCACTTTCTTCTAAATTTATGATGCAATTGTCCAACATATTAATCAATCCGTATTTTCCACAGTACATCTTTTCTACCTCCTTCATTGATTTGTGCTACATTAGCTCGACACGGAGGTAAGGTATGTCCGTTTAATACAGCTACGGAGTCGACTGTATACAGTTGAACTTATCTTTGTTTCTCTTAATTATATCGTACAACACTGGTTTAGATACCATATTTCCATTATTACTATATTTCACTGCCAATATTAAGCACTGTTTGTAAATAAGCACTGGTTACAGCAGTGGCAATGTGTTTACAAAATGGTTCACCCCACCCTTGTCACAGGGAGGGGTAGTGCTAAGTAGGTCATGTTTCAAGTTAAACCAGATGAACTTTAGTTCCTAAATGTGCCAAATTGTTTAGCGATAACTAAAAATTACGTGCTACATTTTCTATTAAGTTTCTGCCTATTTCTACTAATGATACAAAATTCTTTACTATTGAAGACTTAGTAGGCTATTTCCAAAATGTTTTAGATACACTCGTTAACTTTCACGTAACTTACAAGTATATGGTATTTTATTCAAAATCGTTAAGTTTTGAGAGAATACACAGTTTGAATATAAAACACAGATTAGAGAGGGGGTTTCTTGAACGTGCTATAACCTATCTCTGCAGGATAGTGAACTTAGTTCTGTATTTGCGCATCTTTCAATGTTTCTGATCGCAAACACAGCTCTTTATCCAACAGGCCTCAAAACATGCATTTCTGGCGAAACATCAATGGATATGTATATATAAGAGTGATAGAACAAAAACAAATTATTTTGCAGATGTGAGCCCACCTGCAAGGTACGCCCTCGAAAGTGGTATATGACTAACAAATAAAATAACCTCCTTGTTTCATATCCACTTTCTTGGCTGTCACAATTTATCTTAATCCAGGGAACATACAACACCACATTTATCTTCATATTTTAGTAGCCGCATTTTCATGTATACCTCTGGAGACTGCCTGGCACATACAAACAATAGTAAGCGATGTCGTTTGTTACCCCTTTTCAAGGAAATATGTCAAGCATTCACACGTCCAGCTAATTGGCAATCGGTATCTATGGCAACGGAACACAAAAATACTGTAAATATTTACTCATATTTATCGCCGTTTTCATATCCTTGGTGTGCAATTTTCTTTCGCTATCGCGGAACCTAAATTCAGAATAAGATACAACCAAAAGTATCATTGCAATTAGTTGAACGTGTCATCAAGAAGAAAATCAATAATGATCATAAAACTAAATTAACCAGAAAATATTAAATTCCAAAGGGGAAAAATTCTTAAAAAAAAAACATAATACTAACTCCTGAACTACCTCGAAAAAAGCTGTCGCCATGTTCACACCTACCACTGGACAAGACTATCTCAGCAAAAAATTGGATTGCCCTCTTCTTCCAATTTTTATGTAACAAGGAAGAGGAAATCTATCTGTGAACAAGTTAAAAACTATCCAGCCTTGACCTAAATATACTGGGAGGCAAGGAGAATGGCTTATTGCTAAATACCTGAGCATTAACTCCCACCCCGGCGCACGCGCACGCACGTTCTCTATCAGTTACTTATATTATCATATGTCTATTCGCTTAAGTTATTTGTGTATCTCTTCTTCAAGTATTTTTACCTTCTTTACTATGTACAGTAGGTAATATAAAGAATTACACCAAAATTTGAGAATGAGATTTCATAGTTTGAAACACCCTGAATCAGATAAAAAAAAATCAGTTTAGAAAAAAAAATGCACATGTGTGTATGTGTAGCACGGATTTATTGATATTTCCTTGCAAATGCAATGGGATTACAGACTTACAAATCATTATGGAGCTAATCACTTTTTGATGACTCTGAACCTCCGTTCTATCTGTATGAACAGAATGGGACCACCTGAGAGAAGCATATGTACTGCAAAATTCAAATCAGTAATAGGAAAGACTTCATCATTGGTTAGGATACGATAGGTTCTTGCAGAAGGGACCCGGCACTGCGACCAGTCTTGATCTATTGTACCTATGCACCAAGTGGGACATCCCTGGGAGGAAGAATGAGGCGAGAGGAGACAGAGGGCGGCGGTCCCAAGGAGCCACTAGTGTCCCTACAATTTACCAGTTGGAAACTCCCGGGCAGGTCAATATAACCGACATCGCACCTACCGTGGTTCCCAACGGCCGACTACGTCCGCCCGGAGACTGCCCTACCGGAGGAGAAATGTTTACCAGGAGCATATTATCCTGCCATGCAGCACCCAGACACCCGCCGACACTTCTACCCTGAAAGCGACCACCAGATGACAGATGGTGTGAAATGATAATGGAGATGAAGTGGAGGGACAGAAAATTCGGAGGATGTAATTAACCTATCCAGCATACGACTAGCGACTCGTGAACACCCCCAAAACCCATGGGTCAGGTAGGTCGGCCACGGGAATCGAACCCGGGTCGCCTGAGTCATCCCTCTCGGTCAAATGGTCAACTCCACAACGTAAAGCTGCGTGCTTTAACGAGATTTCCATTGTTGTACAGTACGATTTTGTTCTTATACCTGTCACCATTCACCAGTTGTGCAAAAGAAGAGGAATTCAGAGAGTATTACGAGAAAATACAATATAGAATTTCATTTGTCATAAAATTATCTTAAATATATTCTATGTTAACAAAAAACATTAGAGTCGATTTATCAAAAGATACAACTTTCGAAGTTTTTTCTCATATTAAGGCTAGCTTGGGATGAGTTACTTTGCAAAATCGTCTTGTATGACATCCTAGGAGCATACTGGAAATAAATACCCTTAAATTGACTTTTCGTTTTAAGCTACCTGTCCAAAAGGCGTTTTTTGATTCAGGAAGTCTCCAGACATGCATTTCCAGTGAACCCTTTGTGTCAAACTTTTGGACTGAAGCAGGGTTCTAAATGTAGACAGGAGTTGCGGTGTGCATGGCAGGGAATTGCCGACCCCCAAGGGATATATAAGCCAACTGAAGTGGAGGATTGCCATTGGGAAGTTCTTTCTCCTCAGTCCGGCCATCCTCTCGCCTCACCCCTCCCTCCAGGGTGGCACCCCGTTACGGTTGAGGTGCTAAGTCTCCCATCGAACTGAAGTACTACATGGCAAAGCGAGAAGGCGTATCGAAAAAAATTCGCAATACAGAGATGTTTACCTGAGCTTATCGCACATACACAGCGAGTCCAGTGTATGTATAGTCTGTTCAGATATCATGTCCTCTGGACAGCAATGTGTCATACATCGGCAGGCGCGAGAAAACATCATATAGACACACGCAGCTTCCAATCACTCTATGTTTCGTAACTTACTGTACGTCAACTTACTAATATTTCACTCTAATCGACCAGAAAGATGCAATAAGGGACGATGGCAGTGCTGGTCACCTGAAGGTCGATACGCCTCAACGCTCTGTCGAGTAATAGAGAACGACACTATTGATTTTTACACCATAATTGTAAAGCCCCGAAAGTTTCAAAAAAACCGAGCTTACAAAATATCTGCTTTAAATGTCCATTTGTTTCAATCTCTGACTATCACTAATGGACCAACTGCATGTACATCTGCCACTTTAATCTCTGTTGAATATGTTTATTGTCCTGCATTAATATTTAAACGTACACTGCGCCACTCCCATAGGGGAGAGATATTTCATATCGGCCCTTCTGTCTCTTTACTTCCTCTCTGTGCTGACCTCTGGCCGACATTTACCAATGACGAACAATTCAAGAAACTTTACATGTTTCTGGAAGAAAATCCTGAAGAAGACACGCTCGTTACATTATGCAGAACCAAAGTACTGCTGAATTACGCTGAAAATTTCTGGGGGGAAAAAGTGCAACATTCTACTTCTCCGTCCAGAGATGATCGAGATAAAGATTGTAAAATAGATGTTTTATAAATCACATGGTCTACATGTTTTGTGTAGCTAGACTGTTTATCAGTTAAGCAAAAATTCTTCACAAGGTAAAGGATTTCAGGTTTTGTTTCCAAAAAACTTCAGTACATACCTACATTTCGTTTGTCATAAAACATTTTCTTTAATCAAAATTATTAGGGGAAAAAGAAGCAGCCACCAAAACACGAAGTTGGATTCGGAAAACATCGGAAACACTCGATGAACCCGCGTTCAAAATATACGCTTTAATACCATTCTGGCTTCATTTCAAAGCTTTGTGATAGCTTCCATCCATCTTTCTTCTCAACTACCAAGATTTTCTTTCCCCACTGCCCTTTCACTCCATTTTCCTCATGCTTCGGGTACTTGCTTCTAGATTTAGTGGCATGAGGCGGTGCTACTCAGATGGCACATCCCTGTGCTCTTTAGCCTCCCTCGCTTCATCTCTTCCTCCTGAGGCATGGTAAGAGACCTCGCTACAACTTGTACCTACAGCCTATAACCTACTTTAAGATCAAGACTTTACTTCAAACCTAAAGCACTGCCCTGCTTTGAGTCGTGTTTTATGTCAACCTCATCTTTTCCCTCCTTTCTGGAAACAGACTACAGTTTTAATTTATATTAAACTATAAATAACACAAACAGCAATAATATTGTATTTTAAGCCTTGAAGTATCGAGTTGCAAAACTGATTGTCACAAAATTTCTCTAGGCTTGACGCTTTCTCGCTTCCGCAGCACTCCAAAGCGATCACTTTAATTTTTTATTTATTTATTTATTTTGTAATTTACGTACGATTAATGAAATGGGTGAAATGACGATCAAATGAGTCCGGGGCCCATGGAGCTTAGAGTTACCCGACATTCGTCTTTGAAGATAAGGGAAAACCTCGGAAAAATCCTTATCCAGGTAACTCGCCCTGACCGAGATTCGAACTCGGGACCTCTTGAACGTGAGGCAGACACGCTACCATCTACGCTACCGAGGCGGGCATCGCTTTAAATGCAAAGCTGCAACAGAATTGCTGAGAAGATGGTCACTACGATTTCTTGCACTTTTCATAATTGAGCACATTTCTAGCTTCCTCCTCAACTTTCTGTATACCATCTCTGCTTCCATCCTACCAGGCAGCAGTACCTGGTGAATCTCAAAAGCCTTAGGATGAAACCTTTCCTGCAAGTATCGTATAGAAATGACTAAGTGGTAATGTCTCAGGCTCACATATATTCTTCTCATACACCTTTCAATTCAGTATGCCATCTTTCTTTCATTTCATCTCCATCTCAATCTATCGCTGTTCCAATGCAAAGCGCGGTGTTTGCGAAACAAGTGCCTCAAAGAAAGAACTGTTTCTTCCCTGGTATGCAACCTTCTGGCTAATGTGGCCATGAGATTAGGAAGGAGGCATACAACGATTTTAAATCTGGAAACGTTAGGGAAACCGCTGCGGTCGCCCTTCCACATTCGCCCTCCTCCCAAAAGTTTAATAGACAAATATGCCTAACGAAGTTTGTAGTGCTGAAATACTCTTATCGTAAACAATTATTATAACCTCCTCATTCTGCATGGAATAGGTATTTCCTGCTTAAATGCATCAGCTACACCACGTTATCTGTGAGGTTTAGTAGTTTTATCGTATTCATTTGCTTGTATGCTTCTGTTTGTGTATCTTTAAATTAGATATTCTTGAATCTTGCCAATCAATTCCGTCACGCTGTTAATTTGTTTTATCCGTCCACTTCTACCTTCAATTACTGTATTATCCTTTAACTAAGTTAATCTGTCCCCTGTGACTATAACCACACGGTTAACGAACACACGTTTAACGCAGTACCTAATGTTATTAGGGGAATAACTCGCCAACTGACAGAATATTTAAAGGCGGACGGGAGTTATTTCTTTTTTAAAGGGGGTATTTAAATGCAAATTTTCTGTCGGGCGCATATGACGGATAACGCCGCCATCTTGCTTTCGATCTGCATCATTCCCCACATCCACCGTGGTTAGGACCAACCTGGACAAAGGTTCGGACTACGGCGTACAAAGCTCCGATAAAAATTTCCTCTTGCAAACCTAACAGGCGTGAAGAAATGTGGCGATAGCATGTTTTTAAGTAAGAGATATTCAAAAAAATTATTTACTTTTAATAACATTTGTATTCGATACAATGAGATATGTAGAAGGCTGCACACACTCGTGAGGGTAGGGGGGGGGGGGGGCAGAAACGCAGAATTTCCAAGAAAATTGGGGATCTAAAGACTAAATAGAATAATTGAATACACGTGTTAATTGGAAGTTCATATAAGCAGAATGAAGATCGAACACAACAAATAATACAAAACTAAAAGTAGATAGATAGAAGGTGGAACAGACCAAAGTTTATGTCTTGATGAAGATAACAATGTGAACTGAGAGACAATCCTTAGGTAATATTTATAATTGTAACTTACTTATTTAGATGTCTAATTTACTGTTCGGTTGAATTAAGTACAAAAACGTTAATTTTCAAGCATGGGCTTCTAGTGAGGTTTTTTTTTTTTTTTTTTTTTTTTTTTTTTGTTTCCATTTATACCCCGCCTTTAACTGCAATGGTCATATCGGCGGTCGTTCTCCTTTGGAACATATCGAAGGTGTTAACTCGTATTCGTTGGGTTTTAATCATTAGATCACGTACACATTTATACTCCGCCTTTAACTCCAATGGTCATATCGGCGGCCGTTCTCCTTTGAAACATATCGAAGGTGTTAACTCGTATTCGTTGGGTTTTAATCATTAGATCACGTACACATTTATACTCCGCCTTTAACTGCAATGGTCATATCGGTGGCCGTTCTCCTTTGGAGCATATCGAAGGTGTTAACTCGTATTCGTTGGGTTTTAATCATTAGATCACGTACACATTTATACTCCGCCTTTAACTCCAATGGTCATATCGGTGGCCGTTCTCCTTTGGAACATATCGAAGGTGTTAACTCGTATTCGTTGGGTTTTAATCATTAGATCACGTACACATTTATACTCCGCCTTTAACTCCAATGTTCATATCGGCGGCCGTTCTCCTTTGAAACATATCGAAGGTGTTAACTCGTATTCGTTGGGTTTTAATCATTAGATCACGTACACATTTATACTCCGCCTTTAACTGCAATGGTCATATCGGTGGCCGTTCTCCTTTGGAGCATATCGAAGGTGTTAACTCGTATTCGTTGGGTTTTAATCATTAGATCACGTACACATTTATACCTCGCCTTTAACTACAATGGTCATATCGGCGGCCGTTCTCCTTTGGAACATATCGAAGGTGTTAACTCGTATTCGTTGGGTTTTAATCATTAGATCACGTACACATTTATACCCCGCCTTTAACTCCAATGGTCATATCGGCGGCCGTTCTCCTTTGGAACATATCGAAGGTGTTAACTCGTATATGTTGGGTTTTAATCAGTAGATCACGTACACATTTATACCCCGCCTTTAACTCCAATGGTCATATCGGCGGCCGTTCTCCTTTGGAACATATCGAAGGTGTTAACTCGTATTCGTTGGGTTTTAATCATTATATCACGTACACATTTATACCTCGCCTTTAACTGCAATGGTCATATCGGCGGCCGTTCTCCTTTGGAACATATCGAAGGTGTTAACTCGTATTCGTTGGGTTTTAATCATGAGATCACGTACACATTTATACCCCGCCTTTAACTGCAATGGTCATATTGGCGGCCGTTCTCCTTTGGAACATATCGAAGGTGTTAACTCGTATTCGTTGGGTTTTAATCATGAGATCACGTACACATTTATACCTCGCCTTTAACTGCAATGATCATATCGGCGGCTATTCTCCTTTGGAACATATCGAAGGTGTTAACTCGTATTCGTTGTGTTTTAATCATTAGATCACGTACATATTCGCACTCTCATTCATACTTCCACACTCTGGGGAAGACGAGGAATTATCTTGGTCGGAGAAAAATCCCCACCGCCGCTACCGGCAACCGAAGCCAGGACCCCTAGCACGGCAGGCAGATGTTCTACCGACTGAGCTACGGGACCAGCCATCAGTTGAATTGTAGATAACTAAAAATACAACAATTATTAGTATCTGATATAGAAGTGTTAAAGAAGTCACAAACCATTACACGATACAGCAACTGTCTTACGGTGTTACGTCACAGCAAACAGGACAGGATTGCTTTGCGGCTGTATTTAGTTTCTGATTCCTATACAAACTTATCTACTTGTTGATAATTGAGATAAGCATTCTTTACATATTTATTTGTATATGTAAGAAAAATACAATAGACTAAAGCGATGGTCCCACCTATTAAAAAAGTGGGTCCCTGTGTGAAATTCCAGGACTTTGCTGATCAAGAGGAAAAACAAATCAAATATCGCAGCATTTAAAATAATGGCGAAATACTGAAAATCAATAACAACGATTTTACGGAAACGGCTAATGCCACAAATAAGTTATCTCAACTAAATTGAATTTAAACATACGAATCTAGTTTTTTTTGTGTAAGACCTTTTCTCCAGTAAATAGAATTATATAAAATTCCATCTAAATAAAAAGGATTTGATATTACAGGCCGTCCCAGAACGTTAATTTTAATTAGAATTCATTAAAACATTTTAAAAAAAAATATAAAAAATTAACAGAAATTTTTCATGTAAAGGTTGGTTTGGCGTGGAGATATCTTGAAAAATTATGTCGCTTCTTTAGAAGGTACTGAACTCAATTTTCAACTTCAACATTTCGATTTTGAATTGTCAATTCACACACACACACACACACACGTCGTTTTTTAAAACTATTTTTCATTCAGAGGGCCTCAAAACATGTATTTATGGGGAAATCTTGCTATTGTCGCGAACCCGATCGCGATAAGGCGGCTTGCGCACACAAAAGGAACTGATAGGCGGGCAGTGTGAAAACCAAGAGCCGGCACACAAAGATAACATGCAGATAAAGGTTTGCCGAAACAAACTGAGATAAATGGAAATTTCTAGTTACTTCTCGACTGATATAGACTGTTCGGGTTCTGGTTTGTTTTAGAACAATTTAGAATTATCGATGCAGGTATTTAAAGAGGCGACGACTGGCCAGGAGTGGCGTTAGAGTTGAAACAATGTTGTGAAATGAAAGAGCCAGCTGTGTAACGAGAGCTAATGATGTAATCTGCTGTCACTGTTTGTTATTGTGATCGACCTTGGTAGACTGACGGTGTATGTAACGTAATGCTGCTGTAATCTATAAGTATTTCTACGAAAATAAAGGAGATTTTTAGTTTCTGCAACTCGGCATTTTAATTCTACGAACCCACAAAGTCACACTATCAAGTAATGGGATGCAAGGACAGAGTATGTACGTAAAAAATAGTCCACTGATTTGCGCGGTCAGTTTGTAGTCCATTCCATACTTTTAACTTCGCAACTAAACTGTATACAACAGTCAAGTGAAACTAGCTCCTATCACGTGATTTAGACCACTTGGAAAAAATATTCTGCTTACCTCCGACTACCTGAAGTTGGATAAGTAGCAACTCCTACTGGATGGAAGTCGGGTAGCAACGAACTCTACTCCAGTCAAAGGATGTGATCGCATTTCCAGCGTTAGCCAATCAGAGATATCAGAACTCTTCACCAGGTGGATTAAATCACGTGATGGATGCTTTACACTCCGGTTTAACTATATAATGGGCTAAACATAATTTACTTGAGGTAGGTTATTTCTTTTAGCTTGCCAATGTGAAAGCCTTAAACCTAGGCTGCAAATTCAAATGTGTAGATGAAACGTTCAAGAAACACACGGTGGTACATATGAAATGGGAGTTCTTTAAAAAAGAAAGAAAACAACTCGTTGTGTTGGTCAATGACGCATTGTCTGGGGCTGTTATTGAGCGTATCACCCGAGGAGTCCTGACAATTGGACAGCTCAGCAGACGACAGTGATAACATGTTGTGCTGCAACTTCTGGATAACAGAAACTATTCCTGCTTATGTACCATCTACAAACTATCTACTTCATACTGTCTACTTCATACGTAGGGGGTAGCGTATCTGCCTAACGTTCAAGAGGTCAGAATGGTAAGGTTTTCCCTTATCCTCAAAGATGTATGTCTGGTAACTCTAAGCGCTATGTACCCTGTGCTCATTTGAACATCATTTCATTCATCGTCCCATATAATTTAACGTTGGAGGAGGTAAATAAAATTTTATAAAAAAGTTGGTTGTAATAGCTGTATAACATATTTCGCTACAACTTCTAATAAAACCAATTTTGCCTAGGTTTATTCAAGAATATAAGTTTCAGAGGTAAACACAATGGATAGATATAAACAGAGATTCTTTCAATCCATTACTCTATATGATTCATGTTTATCGAGATCGTTTAGATTGCAAGAGAGTCTAGTATTTTACAAGCGATCGCTATATACATGCAGTTTAAAATACAAACGAATAACAGCAATGTCCAAGAAATGGTTACTCAATAAACGATATAACGAGATCTAGCCCGCCTCGGTAGCGTAGATGGTAGCATGTCTGCCTCACGTTCAAGAGGTCCCGAGTTCGAATCTCGGTCAGGGTGGGTTACCTGGATACGGTTTTTCCGGGGGTTTCCCTTATCCTGAAATACGAATGTTGGGTAACTCTAGGCTCCATGGACCCCGGGCTCATTTGAGCATCATTTCACCCATTCCATTCCACGTCTGATATGACTTAACGTTGGAGGACGTAAATTACAAAAAAATTTACCAATAATACAAAAGTTATTTACAATAAAAGGACTTCTGAGCACGTATCCGGAAATTTCCAAATATACCCTTCATTTTAAATTTAATAAGAATGGTTAAGAATTATTTTTCGGAAAATCAAAATTTCTGGAAATGTTCCATGTAAATTGTGGGATTTTTATTTATTATTTTTTTTAATCTTTGTGGGAATACTTGGAAGCCTCTGAACTTGAGCACAAGTTCACAAATTTGGACTCAAGCAGACTTTTTCGTTTGAGTTATACTGTTCAGTGAGAAATTCCGCAACTTTTTTGTGGGGGGGGGGGGGGAGTTTGCAAAACATGTATTTTGGTTGAAATCTGGGTATCAAATTTTTAGGTGGAAGATATTTCCTCTGCTTTAAGCACGTAGTAGAGAGGGCAAAAATAAAGGGCAGTTCAGATAGTATGAATGTACGGGGCGAGTCAATAAAGACTGAGTGCATTTTTTTTTTAATATTGCGCACAGCAATGGCAGAAATGTGGAAACAATGCTGCATGATGCCAAAGGATTAGACCTAATTGGTGGATAAAAGCACAAGCTTGCTGGCCCATGCATCTGTACGCAAGGGTTGAACGAAGTACGTCAGTTCGCCAGCTGCCTGAAGAAATGGAGGTGTTACGAGAAGAACAATACGCTGCATTAACGCTTTGCTTTCGTTCGCAGAAATTCGGCATCGAGGCTTGCAGAATGTTATAGGAGGCGTATGATGATCTACCATAATTCACGGCACCTTTATGGTTCAAGGACTTCAAGGAGGGCCGTGTTTCAATAATAAAGCAAGGTGAGCCAGGTGCTCCAGCAACAGCAATAAATGAAACCATGCCCGCCTCGGTAGCGTAGATGGTAGCATGTCTGCCTCACGTTCAAGAGGTCCCGAGTTCGAATATCGGTCAGGGTGAGTTACCTAGATAAGGTTTTTTTCCGGGGATTTCCCTTATCCTTCAAAGATGAATGTGGGGTAATTCTAAGCTCAATGGACCCTGGACTCATTTGAGCATCATTTCACCCAATTCATTCACCGTCGGATATAACTTAACGTTGGTGCGGACGTAAATGAAAAAAAAAATGACAACGTTGGAGGACGTAAAATACAAAATAAATAAATAAATAAAAATGAAACCATGATTAATACAGCTGGCATCATTGTTCGTGAACACCGACGAATAACAATCGAGAAGAAAAACAATATACAAATAAATTTAATATACTCTGAAACACAAGATACAATAAATAAGGTTTCTTGAACACGTGTATTTCCAATGGTAGTGTTTGCTCAATTCCGCACAATCACTTAAAACATAAGATGTTCTGTGCTAGGTGTGCGCCAAGATTGACTCCTGAACAGAAGTTGATGCGGGTGGAAGTGTGTATGGAACTGCAACGCCTGGTTGAGACGCATGGGGATGCATACCCGAAGGACGAACTAAGGGGAAAGCGTTTTGCTACTTTGAGGCTGTCGTGAAGAAGGTTGAGGTGGTAATAAAGAAGGTAACATAAGATGGCTTCCAGCACATGTTCCAGGACTGGCAGAAACGCTGGACAAAGTGCATTCAACTCAACGCAGAATTCTTTCAAAAAGACCTCACCAAACTGGACTAAGACTATCGTATTTCTTGTGTAAAAAATCATGCTCAGTCTTTATTGACTTGCCTTCGTATAATACTATGACAAGGTTTGGAAGGGAGAATTAGCACCTCGAATTATACGCATGCCCCTGATGGGGCCCCTTTTAGGAGGGTAAGGTGAGGCCAAATTCAGGACAGACGAATGCATAGAGCAGGGTCCCTAGTGGGGGCTACTTACACATACTCTGGAAATCTCCCCAATCCAGAGGATAACGATTTATAGAAGAGAATGTACCTGCCATGCAACCTGAAACTCACGCCCTATGTAAGTGTAACTGTTTTTTATTTTAATTTGGTTAGCCTCATTTAAAAAAAAAAAAAATTACGTTCGCTGAAATCTGGAGATGTAGGTAATGTAGTGGTCTTGGCTCAGGAATAGAGTAACAAAGACTCTCTTCTGAGACGCTTAAGAGCACAATACGCAGTCAATTTTCACTTCCCTCTTTTCTGCATCGACGCCCAAGGACATGCCGCTCGTTATTTCAGCCATTCATTCCTTTGTCATTCACCAGAAAATTGAACGTTAAAAGAAAAGTATTTAGAATTTGAGCCTCATCACTACGGAAATAAACCGGTTGCTTTGATTTTTAATTTATTTCAGATGATGGGTTTACATTTGAAACGATATTCACGCCTCGCTAGTCCGTTTCATCTTTCAGCTTTTGTCTCCCTATTTCTATCGGCGCTTTGGTTTGTTTTGCCCTTTCCTCCCTTTCATTCATTTAATTTCTATGTTAATTTGTCTCCATGTAATTTTTGTTTTCCTCTGCCCCCTTTCTTCTTTTGGATTTTTCCTCTCGCTTCCGACTCCCACTACAACAAAGAAGTGCACTAATTGCTATCTTATGTACCGTCTACTAGAGGAAGGTAATTTTGGGGGATTGGCAGCACTGCTCGCAAAATTGCCTCAGGCGACAGACCGACCAGCCAGCCTTCTGGTGAAGGAAAAGCAAAAGTAATTGTACCTAATTCCTTGCATCAAACAACGTTTTGTTTTGTCTCAGTTTATCACTTCGTTAAATGTTTTTGTCGAGAATCCTGCACTGACTAGGTCGGCATATAAATAGCTTCATATTAAAAGCTATTTTCCACAACGATGTATTGGATTCGCTGCTGTAACGCTCCAACCAACTATCCGAGTTAAACGTTAACATACCGAGCGAGATGACTCAGGCCGTTTCGTCTGTAACCCGCATTCGGGAGGTCCGGGTTCGATGCCCGTGGCCAACCTACCTGACCGATGGGGTTTTTCGGGCTTTTCCCGGGTCGCCAGACAAATGCTGCCTAGGTTAACTACATTCCACGAATTTCCTGTCCCTACATTTCACATCACCTGTTATCTGGTGGTCTCTTTCACGGTAGAAGTGTCGGCGGGTGTTTCGGCGTTGCATGGCAGGATGATATGCTCTTGGTAAACACTTTCTCCATCGGCAGGACGCTCGCCGGTCTCCGAACCCGGTCTGGTGGGGCTGTTTCCGGACCACGGCGGGTGGGATGCCGTTTGTTCTGTCCTGCGGGGGGGGGGGGTTCCCCAAATTGTAACCTGCCCTCTGCACTGTCGTGGCTCCTTGGGTCACCCGTCCTGTCTTCTCTCGCCTCATCCTTTCTCCCGAGGATGGGTACAATAGACTGAATGCAGTGCCGAACTCCCTCCGTGAGAATATATCCTATCCTAAATATTGTCACCCAATTATCGGGAAGCACAACAGACGACAGCTGAGTAAGGGATCGGAGGCCGCGCCACGCCCACCTCATTAGTCTCTGTCACTAACTGAGGGGGATGATTAGGGAAATGTCATTTGTCGCTAGCCGGCTCTTTTCTCCCTCCCACTGCCATCTGGAACCTTCGCGTGGATTCACGGAAAGCAGAGACTTCTAGAAGACTGTGATATTCCTATAAAAAGGGCTGCAGTGAGTGAATTGAGTCAGTTAGTCAGTGCTTGACGAGCTAGCGGACGGACAAGAAGACTGCGTGCGTGCAACGGAAGAATTTACGTAATTGTGAGCGTACAGTGGAACTTTAACAGACGAACGGGTGAACTGTAATTGTGTGCATTACGTAATTCTGTGTAATTGGCAAGTGTTAAACTGTAAGTCGGTGGAAATAAAGAACGAACCCACAAAGTCACAATATTGACATGCCTTTCTCTAACCAATATTGGTATCTTAGAGAAAGTAAAGGTAGTAATCTACTTCGGTCAAAATATGATGCCAATAATTGCAGTAAATACGTGTTTTAAGCTCTCTGAAAGTTAATAAACTGTTTTTTAATGTTCGTTTGTGTGGTGACAGGAAGATTTTTAGCAACGTTCCCCACAAATCGCCCTTCACATGAAACATACTCTCTCAACAATAGCTACCGATGTTGACTAAAAACCTTCTGTTTAACACATTAGCGTGACAAACTGTGTATTGTGGATGTTCTAGAAAGAGCCTAAGAAATAACGTTTCTTAACAAGGCTTGCATAACTACTAAACCGTGGGAAACAAACTCTTAAAATAATATCGTTCATTATCTGCAACAACATTTTGCTGTGGTGTTAACATTTCGCAGATATTCTTTGTTGAATGAATGAATGTACTTTCATTTCCATTTTACATAATTTACAATAGTTCTGTTGACTACCACATTCTAAGTAGATTATAGTCTAGCCATTCATTCTTTCGTTAGTTCCATTGGTTACCTTTGGTCACTGAGGTGCCCTCCCTCCACTTGAACCCTGCTCTCTCACCTCTATCCTCCCTTCTCTATTCTCTCCTTGTCCTAGTTTTCCCCCCTTCCACTCCAAGTCTCTTTCACCTTCTTTAAAAACTCCCCCATGCTCTTATTCTTCTTTCCCCCTTTCTTGTCAGCATTCTAAAGCCTACCATATTCCTTTTATATTTTACCTACAAAAGAAACATGTAATATAGTAACTTCTGCAAATACCTGTCACGATTAACATGGAATTGGAAGAAAGCTTTCGTAATAATAAAGTTAAAGAATGGAGGAAAAACGCATGTGAAATCTCTACGAAATATTTCTATCAGTTTATTCTATTCTGTAACAGTTTATTACATCTACCTCAGATTAACTGCAATAAACACTGAATAAATAGCTGCAATAAACATTTTAAGGCTACAAAGGGGTTAGAACTATAGTCAAATGCTTAAAAGCGGATCACATATATTTCCATGGTATCGCAAGAAACACGTGAATAGCGACAGCACTTCAGAAAAACTGACGATACAATCAAAATGAATAATGGATATTTTTGAAACTAAAATATATTTGAAATAAAGCACACACTCTAAACATACATATATTATTTTTTACAGCAAGTCTCTCTCTCATTGTTCACCAAATATACAAAACTTCACGTAATTATTTCCGAATAAGAGGAAGTTTATAGACATTCCCAGAAGATTCAACATATACATTGTGACATAAACGTCTTAAATATACAGTATTTTAACAAAAAATTCGGGCCAATTTAAAAAAAAATATGAAAGTATAGAATTGTTCCTACGTGATGTGTGGTTTCGTGAGGGTGAATTTTCTTTGCGATCTTCGGTGCGCATCCTAGAAAAGAATTAAAGCTTTAAAGTTTGATGTCTATCTACTTTTCGGTTTTCATTTATAATTTTCATATATCGCACCGCAGTTCTATCTAAAAATATTATCTGGCTTCAAGGGACTCAAAACCTGATTTCATATCTATATTTGCAATGGAATCTATCCTTAGATGGATATTAGAGAATGTACAAGGGCATTAATTTTATTTAGGTATCTCAAAACATGTATTTCTGATGATATGCAATTCTTTCTCTACATACGAGGAGCATGGTAGAGAGTGAAAAAGCCAACAAAACTTACTTTAACTCCCTACATTCCAATTTCTCTCCATTAATATGAATTAGGTTACATCACGCGAAATTAACAGCGTGTTCCCCGTATACAGAATATTCATACCATGTTCCCGTGTATATTCGTCGCCGTTTTTCCCTTATGTGCCATTAATAAATCATATCTGTGCATTATCTGATGGAGGAAGCGTTACAAAAAACGCCCCTCCCCTAAACCTGGTACCAGAAACAGGTGATCGCTGTTGTGCATAACCTGTAAATCACGCTCCTTACAGTGCTCGGACTTTTCAGTGATATAGGGTCACAAATGTAAAATGATAACATAGCATTAGGATTTCATTACGTAGGGATTCGGTACGTAGACCACCATGCTGGGCCCGTTGTTCCTATGCCCCCAAGTGGAACATCCCCGGGTGGAAGGATGAGGCGAAGGAGATAGAGGGAGGCCAACTCAAGGAGCCACGACAGTCCAGAGGACAGGGTCCCTACAGTTTACTTGGCTAGAGACTTCTCACGACAGGCCAGGACAACGGAAACGTTCACCTACTGCAGGACGGCAATGAGCCCAGCAGCCGAGCCCCAAAAGTCCCAGGCAAGCGATCCGAGCCCCAAAGGTCCCTGGCTGGCGGTCCCGAAATTGTCCCAGCACAGGAGCGGAGATCAGCAACCGACCTACTGGAGGAGGAAGCAGTTTTCCTCAGAGCATATCATCCTGCCATCCACCGCCGGGACACCCGCTGACACTTCTGCCATGAAAGAAACCACCAGGTGGGTGATGATATGAAATAACAATGGAGATGAAATAGAGGGACAGGAAATTCGGGGATGTAATTAACCTACCCAGCATTCGCCTAGCGACCCGGGAAACCCCCGAAAAAACCCATGGGTCAGGTAGGTAGGTCACGGGAATCGAACCCGGATCTCCCGAATGCAGGCCACAGACTAAACCGCCTGAGCCATTGTGGTCGGTAACATAACATAGAAGTAAAAACTTAACATCTGTACCACTTTGTATGGTCATGAATCTTTTATAACAAAAATGTGACTGGAGACCGTCTGCTGACGTACCGTTCCGCACTCAGCTCATGGGAAGAGAGGCAGCGCCGGTGTGACAGCTCAAACTGCTGTAGGCTGGCCCCGTCGCTCAGTCGGTAGAGCACCTGCCTGCCGTGATAGGGGTCCCGTTTTTTTTTTTTTTTTAATTTACGCCCTCCTACGTTAAGTCATATCAGACGATGAATGAAATTGGTGAAATGTTGCTCAAATGTGTCATGAGTCCATGGAACTTAGAGTTACCCGACATTCGCCCTTCAGGATAAAGGAAAACCCCGTAAAAAGCCTTATCCAGGTAGCTCAACCTAACCGAGATTCGAACTCGGGAACTCCTGAACGTGAGGCAGACGCGCTACCATCTACGATACCAAGGGCGGGCTGGTCCCGGGTTCGATTCCTGGCGGTGGAAGTGGGGATTTTCTTCCGACCAGGACAATTCCTTATCTTCCCCAGAATCTGGAAGTATGAATGAGAGTGCGAATGTGTGGGTTATCTAATGATTAAAAACCGAACAAATACCATCGATATGTTCCAAAAGGAATAACCGCCGATGTGACCAATGGAGTTAAAGGCGGGGTATAAATGGAACAAATAAAAAACACTAGTTCAGCGTGTGGTGCCAGTGCTCTCTGTATTGCTATCGCAGGGGAATGCTGTCAATTCCGAGGTATACACGCCTACATGACCGGCGTTAAGTTTTATTATAATATACTTTTATTATTTTGACGATGGACCAACCGATATCATGGTTGGACAGTCTCAAGTCTATACAACGTATGAAAGAAAATATTACCATGCAATTATGAAATTATATGTTAACCACGACTTTGTAGGAATTCACATTCCCCGAACTAAAAACATACAAATTATTTATTTCCGGAGAAATGTTGTATCCGTTTTGGGGCGGAATACTAACAGCTAAGAGACAGAGAAAATAATTAACGGAACTTACTTTTGGAACTGCCCTAGCTAATGTCGATACATTTGTGACCCAATTGACTACTGACCGAAATCTGTCCAGATGTATTTTAATATCCTCCGTTGTACTTTGCTATGAGTGGAGTCATTACGTAATTATTAACGCTTATTTATTTCTGTTAAGTGCCGTACAAATAGTTAGGTCCGCCTACTCGATGACAAATCAAATTGTCGAGTGCCATGTGCAGTTTCGCTGTGTTGGCATGGAAACGGATCAGCGGGACGTAATTTGCTTGCGTCCCATTGCCCAATTAAGTGAGGCGAACACAAAGGGAGGCTATTGTCAGTCTCAGCGAACTCTCTATCAACACAGCCACCAACCTACCTGCCTGCCTGCCTGCACGCTTCAAGAAAAGCTGCTATTTAAAAATATGTGCCTCTGGCTTCTAAATATCATTGAGTTATGAAAACCAGATGATGTTGGAAATATAACGCCTTTTCATATGCTTTGGTAATTTTAAGTAAATAGGGAAAAAGCTGACATGGTCACTCGCATGGATTTTTCTGCTGTCTTGTACAGACGGGACAGTTTCAAATTCCATTCTTTTTGCACAAACGGAAAAAATAAAGGAAATACGTATTTCAATTTGAGAAAAGTATAATTTAAAATGCAAACCAATAGAAATGAATATATAGGAAATTATTACCTCCACATAAAAATGCAGTTCAATAAACAGTGTGCTTTAGCGAAGTCTACATATATATATTTCGCTGGTTAAGATAGTTGTTTACCAGTTAGATATGCGAAAGTCATTCAGGATAAAGAACATTCATAAGTTATTTCCAAAAACTTCAAGACACATGGTAAGTATGGGCGACTCGGATTAGTTTTTCAAAATCTGCCCCCTAGGTGACGGTAGTGTATTGTAGTTTCGTAAGCGAAGAGGTTAAACAACCTGAGACAGTTATACTCCTGCCGACCTAAGAAGCACACTGTTTCTGTGAGCAAAACAAAACCTATTGGTAAGCTACTCTTATGCATACTCTTATTTGAATGTAGTATGGCGTAACACATGGGCAAAAGTGTCACTGTCGTCTGTCACGCTTGAGTACGTGGGCACGAATACAAAAAGCGTGTTTCTTACGACGGATGCAGTATAAGTATGTAACACGGTTGTGTTTCTTCAGTCTACGTGAGAAATGGAGCTTCTTTTACGGAAAGGAGGTATGTAATTGCTCCATTTCTGGCATTTTGTTCAAGTTCGGTTAAGATAGATCTATAACGAAATGCGATTTGAAATTGCTCCAGAAACCTGTACAATAAGAAAATACTGTCTAGCCACCACGAGAAGGCAAAAGACGAATGAAGGGGAGAAGGGTTTGAACTGTTTATCTGCTCTGGTAGTGGATCTGTTTACTACGAAATGTGTGTAATCACTCATGCTGCCAGACTTAATGTTTATTGAGTAACTGTTGTGATAGATATTATGCATGGGCGAGTTATGTGACAACACTTGCAGATTTTAAACGAATCTACAGGTCCACCGCAGTCCGCCTCGGTAGCGTAGATGGTAGCATGTGTGCCTCACGTTCAAGAGGCCCCGAGTTCGAATCTCGGTCAGGGTGAGTTACCTAGATAAGGTTTTTCCGGGGTTTTCCCTTATCCTTCAAGACAAATGTCGGATAACTCTAAGCTCCATGGACCCTGGACTCATTTGAGCATCATTTCACCCAATTCATTCACCGTCCGATATAACTTAACATTGGGGCGGACGTAAATTAAAAAAAAAAAACAGGTACACCGCAAACAAAATGCGGTCGGTGTGCGCATGCGTTAGGAGAGCCTTCTCCCCTTCACGCCATCCAAGCATCACGTGTCTCCCACACCTCCCTACCTGCATGCTACAGAGCGCAAACCACACGAAACGAGTGTATTTTAATACTATTTTGATTTTCAAAGTTATCAGAAAATAGTTACCTCAGACGTGACCTCACAATCGATCAACAAATAGAATGTTAGTCTCTTTAAACGCTGAGGAACAACGCAGTGATTGGGCATAAAATGCAGAGTGACTGCAACGCTGAATGAAGCATGACCAGTGCAGCCCACGCGATGGAGAAGCAATCTAAAATGATGGTAGAGGGGGAAGCTAGAAGATTCCAGTGGTGCTAAGCCACGCCTCCAACAGCATTTTGTTCGCGGTCTAGTGATAGCAGCCTTGTCGTACTGGGAAGGCGAGCATAAACACCGTGGGGAAAAGCAAAACTGATTACGTTCCATATTCCTCTAGCCTGCCTTCTTGTGTTGGACACACAGTACAGGCTTTCTTACATCCATAAACCTCCTTAATGTTATGATGGTCGTTATAACAGCGGGCGAAGTAGATTAAGGTAAGGCGGGGGATTCAAAATTTTTGATTTACATCCTCCAACGTTAAGTCATTACGGACGATTAATGAACTATGCTAAAGTGAGCCCAGAAAAATGTAGAATGTTACCACGAAATCCTTGTGGTCGCTGTGGGGAAAGAAGCAATTCATATGTGGAAGATGTGTGTGAGATACATAAAGACATGAATATACAAGTGTAGAAATATGTTATTTTGTTCTCCTGATTACATTATATACTGACACTGAATGTTCCACTCCGATCCGTCCGCTATGACAATACTATTGCGGGCGATTACGATTTGTTTCCGCTCGGAATCAAAATGAAAACGGAAGGATACAGAAAATTCTTCATAGAAAAACTTAACATTTAACATAATCTAGAATATCCAAGCTTCAATATAAGGTAAAAGCTTTCATATTTACGTGAGAAATAAGGCTTCTCTGAAAGATTTTGCGAAATATTGATGCGATTCACCCACGCTTACCTAATATTTGTCATGAAAATATGTTAAAAACGGGCATCTTCGAATTAATATCGTGAACAGACTTTTGGAGAAAACTGACATTTATGAAAAAGCTCCATATTTTTTTGTTTTAGTTGTGCTTTTCACATACATACAGCAAATGAACGGATTTTAAAGGCCTTTTTAACCGACAACTAGAACCAGAGTTGCGGAAACATTTTCTGAGGAAGCTGTGAAGCCGAAATGCTATCCATTCATGCGCACGGCTCGGAGGTCTGGAAGTGGTTTAATTGCGTTCCTCAACCGGCTCGGATTCCAGAAGGCATCAAGAAATTACAAACTTCACTACACGAATCAATGAAGAGCGTAGTGGAAAATGCGATTCACAGACTTAAGTGCTGTGGCGGGAAAAGTTCCTGTCAAATTGCACGTCGAAATGTAACACATGCAAAGGTCTGCATGCCACTCACGCTGCCGCTTTTTAAATTTATTTTAGCTATCACTGACAACATATCCGCTATTAGCAATCAGCTAGTAATAACATTTCATGTGGAAATCAATTGTTCCTTGTGATTACCGCTGTACAGGGCTAGGTTTGTAAAGATAGAATAAAACTTCAATGCCATAGCTGGGATTTGAACCACGGATCTCCCGGTTGCTATAACCACTGTACTACCATGGCAATGCGTCAGCACAATATTAAATTTTTCCAAATGACTCGAAATTTTTTTGGTAAACCACTATGATTTAAATGACCTAAGTGGTTTCAAGTATAAAGCCACGAATTTTAAGTACATACAGCACATTAAACTAGCTATTAAGAAGAACCGTGGTTCAAATCCAGGCTATGGTATTGAATGGTTTAGTCTGACTCTACCTTTCTAAAATCTCGTGTGTTACAATCTCCGTCCGCACAATTTCATTTACTTTTTATACCTCTTTTGCAATACACTGTTTACAAAAGCTATGTTCATGAAGTCAATATAACTTGTAGATTTTAATGTTGAATAAATTGTGCGGTCTGCCCATCACAAGAATGCAAGCGGGACTGGGGGTTGAACTGCATATCTGCTCTGGTAGTGGATCTAACTACGAAATGATTGTATGAGAGTACATGAGTCACCCATGCTGCCAGATCTAATGCTCGTTTCAGTAACTGCAGTGATTGGTATTATGTACTGTCTACCCACCACAAGAACGCAAGCGGGGCCTGGAGAGAGAGAGAGAGAGAGAGAGAGAGAGAGAGAGAGAGAGAGAGAGAGAGAGAGAGAGAGAGAGAGAGAGAGAGAGAGGGGGGGGGGCTTGAACTGTTTACCTGCTTTGGTAGTGGATTTGTTTACTACGAAATGGGTGTATGAGAGTACATATAAGTCACCCATACTGTCAGATCTAATGCTCGTTTCAGTAACTGCAGTGATAGGTATTATGTACTGTCACCCTACCACAAGAAGACAAGCGGGACTTGAAGAGGGAGAGGGGCTTGAACTGTTTATCTGTTCTAGTAGTGCTGCATTTGTTTACCACGAAATGATTGTATGAGAGTACATGAGTCACCCATGCTGCCAGATCTAATGCTCGTTTCAGTAACTGCAGTGATTGGTATTGTGTACTGTCTACCCACCACAAGAAGACAAGCGGGGCAGGAAGAGGGAGAGGGGCTTGAACTGTTTATCTGTTCTGGTAGTGGATCTGTTTACTACGAAATGAATGTATGAGAGTACATATGAGTCACCCATACTGTCAGATCTAATGCTTGTTTCAGTAAGTGCAATGATAGGCATTATGTACTGTCTACCCACCATAAGAAGGCAAGCAGAATCTGAAGAGTGAGAGGGGCTTGAGCTGTATCTGCTCTGGTAGTGGATCTGTTTACTATGAATTGAATGTATTACAGCATATATGAGTCACCCATGCTGCCAGATCCAATGCTCGTTTCAGTAACTATAGTGATATGTCTACCCACCAGAAGGGCAAGCGGAGACTGAAAAGAGAAAGAGGGAGAGGGGCTTGAACTGTTTATCTGCTCTGGTAGTGGATCTGTTTACTACGAAATGAGTGTATGAGAGTACATATGAGTCACCCATACTGCCGGATCTAATGCTCGTTTCAGTAACTGCAGTGATAGGTATTATGCATGTGTGAGCTATGTGACAACACTGTGTATTTTACATGAACCTAGCATCCGTATCATATCTGAAAGGCGGGCATAAACACAGCAAATGTAATTACGTTACACATTCCTCTGCCTTCCCTTCTTGTGGTGGGCAGACTAGTACAATTCTCTACACGATAAGAAGTTTGACAACTCCTGGCTTACGGGACCTTGTGCAAGAGTCTTAATCTGGCAACGTTGGGTCCCCCGGCCGTACTTCCTTTCCGAAAACTGCAGAGTGTAACCAAACACTCCACCTGAAGACGCCGTTAGCGAACATTTTCAAAAGTAGGATACGCCTACTTTAATTACAGGCTGTGCATCTCCACAGAGACTACGTAGGGAGAGAGTTTTAACAAAGGCTTGCAGTTAATGAACACCGGATCTCTCGCATGCGTTTTAATAACGAAATTGTTTCCCCGCTTTATGCTGACCGCGTGCCGTAGTGATGGATTGCGATGTTTACCCGCGCGGCGGTCCACATCTTCCTTCACAAGCGATATTTTGGAATTTCATTTCCATGGCTTCGCACACAACAATGCAACATTCGTAATTCGGTTATTAAATTCACTGTCTACTAACAGAGAGTGTGTTCTCAGGACAAACGTTTCAAAATATTAACAACGGACTCTCTTCCGTTTCGACTGCAGTCTGTGTAATAACAAAAAACTAAGCTAAATGGAAACCTTGAGACTTCGGCCATATGATCTACGAACGAAAATGTTTACGGAATTTGCAATTATAAAACAAATGTTACCCTGATTCTTATAACCACGTGATCTCGTCCTTTAATTATAACAACAGGCCTTATTATTGGTCCCTGATAGAGAAAATGTTCTTTAGTTTTGGTAATTTTGTCTCTTTGTATCTTAGAGCGACTCTTACGGACTTTGCATTTCGCTATCCTAACAGAAAGAGCTTGTAAATTTGCCTTGTATTCCCAATTTCTTCTCTGGCAGTCAGCCAGGTGAAAAGCGATTAGTTCAGCTCCTCTAGGAAACCAGTCTTAAAATGGAAATCCGTCGACTTAAGAAGCACATATCAATACAGCTTTATAATCAAGTTAAGTAGTTACGTTTCTTTGACCCAATTAATTTTCTATATACACGCCATCTCCTGACCTGGCATTTAATTTACTGAAAACAGTCTTTTGTTCAGTAATGCGAATTTTGATAGTGTTTTGTCTTTGTTTATATTTGTGTTATATACAGCGATACATTTGTGGTTATAACATTTAATAAATATCATGATGATGGGAGAGATGCACATTCCCGAAACGTCGATTTCTAATCGTCTTTACACCTAGCTTGCTGCCCGAGAAGAAATTGAGCATGTTCGTCGCCAGGAAAGCTTCAGGTCTTATTTTGCCTTGTATTCATCATACACATGAATCACTGTTTTCTATATTACGTCATTGTGAGCTTTTTACTGGCCTTTGTGTCTCTATTTAGCCATTTTTTCATTTACACTGCGTACAGCTCGACTCTGCAGCTGTCTACCTCACGCTCAAAAGGATCCTGAGTTCGAATCTCGGTCAGAGCAAGTTATCTGGATAAGGTTTTCCCGGGGTTTTCCCTTATCTTTAATAAATCGCAATTCTAATCTCTATACATCCTGGACTAATTTGAATATCATTTCATTCATCATTCGATATGACTTAACGTTGGAGGACAAAGGCCCACCTCTGTAACATGGCGGCACCGCGTCACGTTCAAGAGGTTCCTAGTTCTAATCTCGGTCAGGGTGATAAGATTTTCCCTTATCCTGAGAGATGAATGTCTACTAACTCAAAGCTCTATTAACCCTGGACTCATTTGAACATCATATCATTCATCATCTGGTATGAGTTAATGTTGGAGGACACTGGCTCGTCTCTGTAGCGTGATGGTAACGTCACGTTCAATAGGCCACTCGTTATAATCTTCGGTCAGGGTGGTTTTCCCTTATCATGAAATATGAATGTCTGGTACTTCTAAGCTCCTTGTACCCTATACTCATTTGAACATCATTTCATTCATCGTCCGATATGACAATGTTGGAGGACATTGGCTTGACCTAGCGTGGTGGTAGCGTCACGTTCAAAAGGTCCCTAGTTCTAATCTCGGTCAGGGTGATATGAAATGAAATGTGTAGTGTTTAACGCCCGCTTTTACTACATACGGCACCGCAAGCGATGACACTGATGATACATGAAATGAAGATGGAGCACCGGTGGAATGAGATGGCGGGGAAACCGGAGATCCCGGAGAAAACCCGCCCCAGCGCCGTGTTGTCCACCACAAATCTCACTTTGCGGTCGCCTGGGATCGAACCCGGGCCGCCTAGGTTCAGGGTGATAAGGTTTTCCCTTATACTGAAAGATGATTGCCTGGTAACTGCTGTCACACAGTATTCCCAAATCCCCCTGCTCGTATAATCAAATGATCAACTGACTTAATATTAAATCCCAAGGTAACGAGCAGAATAAGTCGTGAGATATGCAACATAACAGATTTGCTGGTACGCTGAACCGTTTGACGTATCAGGGACAAGAAGAAAGACTGGAGAAAATCAAACAGAGAAGAGTACAATGTCACAGCTAACCAGGTCGCATTTATCAACTTTTTTTTTTCTGTAAATATTCAAGACATTACTACAGACGGTAAACGAAAGACAACAGCCTGCTACACTCAATAAATTTACTACGAAATAGTATGTTTCAGTGGGTAAGTGCATGCAGATTGTGGGGAGGGCGAGAGCAAAGCGATAAAAAGAAAACAAAGTCGCACAGACAGAGCGCTGTTACTACAGAATGGTCGTTACTTCACAGTCACAGTTGAAAGCACGGACTTCAAAAATAGGGACCAAAAAAATCTTCATGTCCGCATTTTCACTATTGCCACATCACAAATTCCGTACGCGTTCATAATATTAAATCCGAGGACTCCAATTTATATAACTAGATTCAAATCTTGTTCTGTTTTGGAGGCTGGGGTTGAGGGGGTTATCCAATTGCCTGTTTGTTTTAGAGGAGGATTGTGTTTCTAGTTAACTGCTCCATTTTTATTAGAGTTTAGTCTTTCCTTACAAACAAAAGAACGGAGAAGAATCCGAGCCTCAGAGAAAAGTGAGAGGTTTGTGTGCACTGCAAAGTTTAACAAGTTGACACCGAGGGGCTCTGCCCACCTGACTGCTAACTAGAATTCGCAAACGGATTTTCGTACCTATAAAGGCTCTTTGTCATATTCAGGAGCAGTAACCAAATTGCTATGATACATCAAATTTGGCTTTTACGAACAACTGTTTAACCCTTTAATTGGCAAATCAGTTTGCTACTTATGCCGCTCTTGCTGTACTTGCTAAACCGGTCCACATACTGCTTTCTGCGGTGCCTCAACGAAGTCGATTCGAATAGCTATGGTCGTTAAAGGATATACAATGGACTGGTCATCCATTCAAAGCTAAACGTCATGGGTTCGCATCTCGGCAACTACGGTCAAATGTGTCTGTGGTAAAGGACGGGGTGGATCCAAGTAAAATAATCGGTGTGATGGCAAGCTTGGATGTTGACGGGGTATCATTTAACTGCAGTTGCTTGGATTTTGTCTTTTTATACTAAAAACACTACAATGTAGTTGTAAATATAATATTTACAATTGAAAAGACTTAAGATTTGGCTAGTATAACCGACAAAGGCCAGTACAACATTAAAATAACAGCAACCAAAAACGCACTAAAATATATTAAATTGAATAAAGTGAAATGTTGCCCCAGGACAACACAACCCATTAAAGGGTTAATTGTAGATGGAAAAATGTTTCAGACGTAGAATTAAAAGTATTTTCATTTCTTCAAATGTTTGTGCAAAGAAAACAATTTAAAATAGAGTGTTGGTTACTTATAGGCTCTAATTAGGTGTCCTAAAATTGTAAGGAAACATTGCACCCTATAGAACATTTTGAAAATCTAAAATAGGAAAATACAAACAAGCTGAAGAGTTTTGACGGGGCATGTGTATGGAACATGTTGCCAATAAAAAGACATTTTTACTTTTCTGTGCAATTCAGAAATTCGTCATTGCTACACAAGATCGTTGTACGAGGGCTGTTCAATAAAGAATGATCATAATTTTTTATGGTCATAATTTTTCGTTCAAAAATTCAATCTTATTATATTCTGTTAGCTTAATGTGAAACAAACACGCCGTAGTAGTTTCCCGCCTTTGAGAACCAGGCAAGTTCAGACATGTTCAGTATCGCCTACTGCTGCAATGGAGGTAATATGCAGTTAAAGTTGATGTTGGAGGAAGATCCGGAGTTTCTTTCAAACGTAATCACTGCTGATGAAACTTGGCTACATCATTTTGATCCTGAGAGCAAACAGCAAAGCTCAGTGCGGAAATCTCCTTCATCACCAACTCCCAAAAAGCAAAAGTGGTTGCTTCCGCAGGGAAAGTTATGGTCATCTCATTCTTTGATATTCATGGAATGGTTTATCAGCATGTTGTACCTGCACACACATCAGTAACTGGAAAATATTACAGGGATGTCCTGAAAACATTGCAAGTCCATATCAGGCTAAAAGACATTTCCATGAAGCAGGCTGGATGCCGCACCACGATAATGCACGGCCGCATATTGCCAATATTGTTGCTAAATATCTTGCAAAAATCAACGTAAAGTGCATCCCTCACCCTCCCTATAGTCCGGCTTTAGCCCCATATGACTTTTTTCTATTCTCTAACTTGAAGAAACGTCTTCGTGGGAGGCATTATCCATCATCAGAAGCAGCGGTGAAGGCTGCGGAGGCGATTTTGAGGGATTTCTCAAAAATGCTGTCCAGCATGTCTTTGAAGACTGGCAGAAACGCTGGGACAAGTGCATTGAATTCAGGGGAGACTATTTTGAGAAGGATCGTCAAAATTAAAAGGATGAGTAAAGGTACGTTGTCAAAATAAAATTGTGTTCATTCTTTATTGAACAGCCCTCATATTATATGGCAACCGCCTCACGGCCTTTCTCTCCTTGGCACTTTCCTCGCCTTCTAGCGGGACTTCGAACCGGCAATTTCCGCTCGAAGGTGAACTGGCACTTTAATCTGTGGAAGAAAGTAACTGCAGACCTGCCTCACTCTGAACTGTGAATAAATTTGAAGCTTTGGCTTCGGTGTTACACAAGAAACATTGTAGGAAAACAGTTTTAACCAAAAATAAACTGGATGGAATCGATGGCAGCTTAAAGGGATCGCCACGAAAATCGCAAACCAAGTTAGCTGTACAAAATATACTACACGTCCGTAAAAACCTATGGCTGTACACGAGTGGAAACGAAACAAATGAACCTCGTAAGCGCGTAAATTACTGCAATTGCTTTTTCTCGTTCTACTATTTTCCTTGGTTTCAGCTAAATGGACGCGTGAACACACTTAACAGTTGATATTGGGCTTCAGTTACTGCATCAAACGCCTGAAAATTGGAGTGTGGTGCGCGATAAGTGCTGAAGATCAATAGGACCCATTTTTATAATGAAACAATCACAGCATTAAAGGAGAGTACCATTTTTCTAGGCTTGAAACAATGTTATGGTTGGTTCCAACAACAGCACACACTAGCTACCTAATCATTAAACGTGCGACCTTTATTTATGGCGTTTTGTGAAAGACTAAGGTTATCTTCTATAGCCAGTATACTACACAAACTTAGCAATAACCTCGTCCAACAAATCATAAGGATTCCTGCTGCTGAGCGACAACAGTTTTACGAGAAAGGCCACTGATTGAGAGCAGTTCATTTCCAACATCCACAATAAGGTAGCATTTTAGTGCCCCATTTCCCCAGTTTTCTCTACCGCAACAGAGAGACACCGCGAAAGGGTTAATCCTATATTTGAACACCATTCCGTACTCCAAGCTTTACACCATTTACAGAAAAGAAATCATAACTCTATACACTTTGGAGAAGAGTGGTAAACATCAGTACCTTTAGAGGAATTTCACCCTAGAAATTGCTACTGCTGTTAAGTAGCTTCTATACACCCAAAATTTCTTTCTTTATACACACATATATGCGACATTTCTATATATTTTGCGTTTTTGAACATTTTTCTGTGAATGACACGTTCTAGGAAATGATCTGTTGTCTCAAAACATGGAAAATTGCTAAACTGAATATTAGTGTTGTTAGAGCTCTACGTTGGTGTTGATATTATGGTTAGTTATTCAGGGGGTGAGGGAATGATTATATGAAACTGAATAAAAACTGCAAAACCAGGAATATTTTAAAGGGCAAAAAAATGTAGCAAACAGGATTACGAGAACCAGCCGATAGCACTAACTTAGAGGTTACAATAGGCTACAAATCTGACACTGAACAGTGTTTCATTGGCAATATGTGTTTCAAACAGTACCGCACACTTTCGGGCATTACAAGATACCGTAACAGTAATGGTTATGTGGCACACTAATAAATGGCTCTACCACACAACGGTTTCGGGACGTCTCTCGGCTGTTAAACAGAGAGGCTATGACAGTCAACAACCTTTTTTCGGCATTCTTGCCCAGGAAGAGTAACACACGTTACTTTGACCCTTGTCAAATTTCTCATCATTAACTTCAGTTTGTTCATATTGTGACTTTGTGGGTTCGTGAAATGAAAAGTCCAATTACACAAACTCAACAATGTTCTTTATTTCCACCGACTTACAGTAGAACGCTTGCCAATTACACAAAATTACGTACTACACCAATTACGATTCACCAGTTCGTCCGTTACCGTTCAGATGCACGTACACAATTACACACAGTCTTCTCGTTCATTAACACGGCGCTAGCACGTCAAACACTGACTGACTCACTGTCTCGCTGAAATCCTTTTTTATAGGAATGTCACTGTTTTTCTAGAAGTCTCTGGTTTCACGAAAGTTCCAGAGGGCAGCAGAAGGGGAGAGAAGTGCCCAGGGTCAAGTGACATTTTCCTAACGACCCCTCAGTTAGTGACAGAGACTAATGGGAGGCGTGGCACGGCTGCACTTTGGTTTCCTCTCAGCTGTTGCCCTCATGCCTACCGCTAATTGGGTGACACTGCTCCCTCCTCAAAGCTGGTCGTCCCGAACAGCACCATCGTAGCGGGCTAGTCGATCCAGATGTACCACCAACATCTTTCCTCGGGGAACCTTCTGCATGCGGTAGACCACGTCGTTAATCCTCTTCACCACCCGGTACGGTCCTTGCCATGGCTGCTGGAGCTTCGGGCAGCGTCCCTTGGTCCGGGTAGGACGGTACAACCAGACCAGGTCACCTTGCTGGAACCCTTGGCTGTTGGCTTGCCTGTCATACCTGGTCTTCATGCGGTCGCTCGCCTTCTGGATGTTCTGGCGAGCCATCTCGTGCATGTCGTGGAGATGGTCCACCAAGTTCTCCACATACTCGGTCGCTGGCTGTTTCGCTTCCGGAGGGCTTCCAAAAGCCAGGTCACAAGGGAGGCGTAACTCTCGGCCGAACATTAAGCTGGCTGGCGTCATCCCAGTTGTGTCGTGTGTAGACGAGCGATAGGCCAGCAAGAACAGTGGCACCTTGACGTCCCAGTCTCGCTGATGGCTGGCCACGACCTTCCTCAGGTGTTCCTCTAAGGTCTTGATGTACCTTTCGACCATGCCATCCGATTGGGGATGTAGAGGCGTAGTGCGGGGCTTGTTCACCCCAAGCCTTTGTAGTGCCTCCTTCATTAGGTTGGACTCAAAGTTGGTACCCTGGTCACTGTGTAGTTCTAAGGGCACCCCAAATCGACAGAATACTTGCTCCACGAGGCAGTCTGTGACTGTCTTTGCCTCTTGGTTTGGGATGGCATACACCTCCGGCCACTTGGTGAAGTAGTCCACGACCACCATTAGGTACTTGTTGCCTCGGTCGGAAACTGGGAACGGTCCAGCAATGTCAACGGCGATCCGTTCGAATGGCGCTCCGACGTTGTACTGCTGCATGCGACCCCGGCTCCTAGTCTGAGGGCCACGACTCGCCGCGCACACGTGACACTGACGGCACCATTTCTCAGCATCTGCTCGGAGTCTCAGCCAGTAGTAGCGCTGCCGTAGTTTGTCAATCGTTCGGTTCGCTCCCAGGTGTCCTCCCGAAGTACCGGCGTGCACTTCCTCAAGGACTTCCGGGACCTTACTCCGGGGAAGTACCAACTGCTCTCTCTGCGTCTTCCCATCGGGTGATTCCCATACCCGGAACAGCACGCCCTCTCTGGTCTTCAACGAGTCCCATTGGGCCCAGTACGACTTGTAGGTGGCGCTCCTCGGTGCGATGTCCTCCCAGGTTGGTCTCATCCCTGCCTCCACTTCCCTCAAGAGTGGCCCCAAGTCTGCGTCCGCCAGCTGCTCCCTCCTCAGGCCTGCGCTATCCCAGCCTTCAGCAGGCACTGCCACAACTACTCGGACTGCTGCGGCACGCTCCTTCTCTTCCACCCTTGTGCACTGGCCGCACTCTTCTGGACAGGGTCTTCGGGACATGGCGTCTGCGTTACCGTGGCTCTTCCCTCTACGATGTTCCGAGGTGAAGTCGTACTCCTGCAGCCTCTGGACCCAACGTGCTGTCTGGCCTTCCAGGTTCTTAAAGCTCAATAGCCAGGTTAGGGCGGAATGGTCAGTCCTCAGGTGGAATGGCTGACCGTACAGGTACTTGTGGAAGTGCTCCAATGTCTTTACTACCGCCAGTAACTCCCGTCGGGTGACGCAGTAGTTCTTCTCTGCCTTGGATAGCGTCTTGCTGTAATAGGCTATCACCCGCTCATGGCCATCCTGGATCTGCGATAGGACACCTCCAATGCAATGGTCGCTGGCGTCGGTGTCCACAATGAAAGCGCCACCCGGTTGTAGAAAACCCAAAATTGGAGCACTGCACAGGGTCTCCTTTAGGTGCTGGAAAGCGTTTTCTGCGTCCTCCGTCCACACATAAGGCCGGTGTTCCTCTGTCAGGCGGGTGAGGGGTTTTGCGATGTTGGAGAACCCCTTTATGAAGCGCCTGTAATAACTGCACAGCCCCAGGAAACTGCGCAATTCTTTCTTATCCTTTGGGCGAGGCCAATCTCTCACAGCCTTTGTCTTCTCCGGGTCTGTGGCCACTCCGGTTGCTGAGACTATGTGGCCCAAGTAGTTAACTTCCTTGCGGAAGAGCTGGCACTTCTTCGCGTTCAGCTTCAAGTTGGTCGCCTGCAGTCTCTGTAGCACCTTACTCAGATTCTCGAGGTGATCCTCAAAAGTCTTCCCGACGATGATGATGTCCAGGTATAGCAGGCAGGCATCGTAAGTCAGCCCTCTCATCACTGACTCCATGAGGCGTTGGAAGGTAGCTGGTGCGTTGCAGAGGCCAAAGGGCATAACCGTGAACTGCCAAAGACCTTGGCCCGTCGAGAATGCGGTCTTCTCCTTGTCTTTCGGGTCTAGAGCTACCTGCCAGTAGCCCGACTTCAGGTCCAGGGTCGAGAACCACTGTGCACCAGCTAGCGTGTCCAGGGTGTCGTCAATCCGGGGTAAGGGAAAACAGTCCTTCCGGGTGACGGCGTTCAACTTTCTGTAGTCTACGCAGAAGCGCAGCTCGCCGATCTTCTTTGTCACCAAGACTACAGGGGAACACCAAGGGCTGTCAGACTCTTCAATCACTCCCCTGGATCTCATGTCCTCCAGCATGTCTCGTACCGCCCCCTGCTTCGCCAACGGAACGCGTCTATGTGGTTGCCGAATAGGCCGGGCGTCCCCGGTGTCGATGCGGTGAAGCACTTTGTCCGTGCGGCCGTAGTCACTATCAGCTTGGCTGAAGACGCGCTGATACCGCCTTAGCAGTTGTCGAACCTTCTCCAGCTGTTCTGTGGTCAGGTGGTCGGCCGCCCTCTCTACCAAGCTTTCTAGCCGGGGCCCCAGGTGTTGCTTCAGCGCCGGCACCTGGGTCTCGTCGATACCTGTTACGCTCACCACGGGCTCGCACATTCCCAACTCCGTCCCGGCCTGGACATCGTGATCGGCGTCCGTAGGATTTAGCAGTCTCACGGGCACCTCCTCTCGGCACGGCAGCAATGCCCTGGCTACACACAGTCCGTTTACAGGCGTCTTCTGGTCCAGCATCATGTTCTTGGTTCTCTGGCCCTCCAGTCGCGCCGTCACCACCACCTCGCTCCTCGCGGGGACAACCACGTCTTCGTCCAAGACGACCCTGCACATTCCGAGGCGCTCTTCGGGTTGACGGAGTATAACCTCTTCTCCGTTAAGCCGCAGGACCTTCTTGCCGACGTCGACCGTCGCCTCATGGCTCCTGAGGGCATCCAGTCCCAGGATCACCTCCTCAGCCACCTTCGCGACGAACACCCACAGACGCACGGCACTCCGTCCCAAGTTCAGCTCCAGCAGGGCCTCCTTCTCCACAGGCAAGGTGTCGCCCGATGCCGTGACAAGCTGGTATGGCCGGCTTGGCTTCCTTGCCGGCAAACCCTTCGCCACATCAGGTCTGATGATGGTCACGGCCGCCCCGGTGTCCACCAGCACGCGGCACGGCTTCCCTCTTACCCAACCGTCCGCGATGAGGCTGTCGTCCATACGCCGGCTGACGGCGCGCAGTGTCACTCGAGGGGATGGTGGTGATGGCGCCGACGTGCCCCTCTCCACGACGGCCCTTACTCGTTTTCCGGCTGCTCTTCCTGGTGTGGGCAGTCTCTCTGCAGGTGCCCGGGCTGTCCACACCCCCAACACAGGCCACTAGTTGTTCGCCGGCGTCCCTCAGCTGGTCTTCTGTCTCCGGCGTAGCGGACACTCCTCGTTCTCGACGTCGGGATGGATGTTATTTTGGCCGCCTCCATCCTTAATGCCGCTGTCAGCGCCTCGTGGATGGTTTTATACTCCCCGAGCATTAGGCGCTGACGAATCTCTGTGTCCCGTACCCCGTCGACAAAATTGTAGGCGGCTTCCCGGGATACGAACTCCAGTGGCAGGTCAACCAAGGCCTTGCTAGCCAGCTGCTCGATCGCAATGGCGAACTCCTGCAGCGTCTCCCCCGGCTGCTGTGACCTTGCCTTTAGCTGGCTGCGGTATGCTGCGGCTAAGCGGTGGTTCCCGAAGCGATCCTCCAGGGCTTCCCAGATGTCCTTGGGCGCCGCCGTCATCTGCACCGCGTTTAGGACTTCCGCGGCTCTCCCCTGTAGGCTGGCTATTAACTGTGTGGCCTCCTCCTCCGGTGACCATCCGTTGTGCCTGGCCACTGTGTCGAACTGGCGGCGGAAGACCTCAAACGTTGACGCGCCGTCATACTTGGGAGGTTTGACGCGCGCAGATGTTGTGTCGCGTCCCGGCGAGTCGGCCTTCAAATCCTTCAGCTTCCTGCCGACGACGTCCTCCACCATGGCGTTCAGGGACTTGACGCTGCTGTCGGCCTTTCCCTCCAGGTTGTTAACGCGGTTAGCAAGGTCTTCTACGTCTTCCACCACGGCGTTCAGGGTCTTGGCGTTAGTGTCGGCTTTTTCCTCTAAATCATTAAGGCGGTCGTCTACTTGACCCATCCGCTTGCCCAGGTTCGTGACGTCATCCCTCATGCCGGCCAACTGTTCCTCAAATTTGGCGGCGAGGACCTCGTTCGCCTCCTTCATTTCCGTGGCCAGACTGTCGTTCGCTGCCCTCATTTCCGTGGTCAATTCGCTCTTTATTTGTTTCAGTTCCGCGGCCAGGTTGTCATTTGCCGCTTCTGTTTTTGCAGCGAGGTTTTCATTTGCCGTCTTCATTTCTTTCAGTTCCGCTAAAATCTTTTCTAATGCTGCCTCCATTGTGTTATGTCGCACTTCTGACACCAATTGTGACTTTGTGGGTTCGTGAAATGAAAAGTCCAATTACACAAACTCAACAATGTTCTTTATTTCCACCGACTTATAGTAGAACGCTTGCGAATTACACAAAATTACGTACTACACCAATTACGATTCACCAGTTCGTCCGTTACCGTTCAGATGCACGTACACAATTACACACAGTCTTCTCGTTCATTAACACGGCGCTAGCACGTCAAACACTGACTGACTCACTGTCTCGCTGAAATCCTTTTTTATAGGAATGTCACTGTTTTTCTAGAAGTCTCTGGTTTCACGAAAGTTCCAGAGGGCAGCAGAAGGGGAGAGAAGTGCCCAGGGTCAAGTGACATTTTCCTAACGACCCCTCAGTTAGTGACAGAGACTAATAGGAGGCGTGGCACGGCTGCACTTTGGTTTCCTCTCAGCTGTTGCCCTCATGCCTACCGCTAATTGGGTGACAATATTCAAATTTCTTACAATTTAGAGCGTGGCCCAGTAACAGCGTTATCCAAAAATTGGGACAAGCGACATTTCACAAACTGAAAAGGCTATAAAAATCATACTCAACTGTACAAGTAACTCCCACATAAAGAACAATGAGCTATTAAAACATGTGAACGAATTGTTAATGTAAATTTCAGTTCAAATGCAAAGACAAGATTTATTATCCTAGTTGAAAAGTACTAAAATTTCTAATTATTAACATAAATTTACTTTACAAGTCAGATTTGCTATAATCTCGTATTTCAATTCCTAGGTCTATATCAATAAGGGTGGAATTAACCTCCACATATTTAAAATATTTTGTAATATATGCATCGTGGAGAACGACTGAAGAGTTGCAGGTTACTTATTGTTAAGATTTAAATAGAGGCAACGCCGCCAAAATGGTACTACAGCTAAAACAATGGAACAATAAGAACATCAAGTAAATTTCAGCAAGATTTTCTACTTCTCTACATAGAGCTAACAATTGATACCTATACACGTGGGAATCAAATTGTGCTAAATGGCCATGTTTAGAAAGTAGATTTTGATGTAATAATAATTATAATAACCTAAATAACTACATTACACTTGTAAATACCCTGGCTCGATAACTATTACTAAGCTCTAATGTTCACATTAAGCATTTAATTCTGGTTAAATGTTACGTTAAATCCCTGTAATGAACTGTGTGACCAAAACATCTGCCTCATCATTTACATAAAGCCAGAGAAATCCTATTGTTTGAATGTTTAAAACCATTTCGCGAAATAATTGCATATAGATACATGCATACCAAGAATTAACTCACCACAAAATACTGTCTTGTTTACAAAGGAACTATGGCTTACCTGAAACAAAAAGAAAATCAATTAAGCTTCTGTCACACTCAACTGTTTACATAAACTATATCACCCGATCACTTTTATATATTTCAAATTTAAGTATAAATATACGGAATGTAGCTACCTCCTTCTCATTTTCATCAAATATAATTCAGGTATCAATTTAAAACAAAACCACTCCTGTAATATGAGTAAACAGAAGAACAACATTTTGAAGAGGACTGTACAGGAAGTCGCACATCAGCTGTCAATTCTTTGGGAGATGTCACAACGTCAATAACTTCAGCGAGCCCCGTCTGTTGGCAACCATTTTAGTGATTGAGTTATCTTTTGGGATTCCCGGGGCACGTTGGCTTACCTCGGTCCATTTTAATAGAGCAATTTTTCTGTGTTTACAGAACGGTCTGCCCTCCAGAGTAACAAAGTGCTGGCGATTAAACCCGCCCCCGTCAAGAAGAGGTAATTTCTAGGGTCCTATCAGTCTGGATCCGCTTGGGATATCACTTAACTTGAGGCTACGTGTTTGGCTTCTTTAAAACTTTCTTACTTCAGCTTTTGTTAAGGACTCGATGTTCAATTTTCTCAACTCTTTCGAGTATTTTAGCACCACAAATCGTTTTCGTTACTTCTTTCCTACACTTCTACATGCAATACTTTCAAAAAATTAGATTTGATACACTCACATAACCTTCCCTGCTCATTCTAAAACAATTAAAAACGTTGACTCCTCTATTTCATGTTGACCGACAGACAACTGCAACAATTGTTTAATTAATATCTTCTTGTAGACACAGTGGGAATATAGGAAGACAGTAGGCTTAAGAGACACTCGAATGTTTTACGAGATGGTCATTATGTATTCATTCGCAATTACTTCCCTTTACATGGCAGGACCTAACAGAGGACTCTTAAAATTAATATTTTCCAACGTTAAGTCATATCGGACGATGGTGTTCAAATGAGTCGAGGATCCATAGCGCTTAGAGTTATCAGACATTCATCTTTCAGGATAAGGGTAAACTTTATCACCCTGACCGAGATTAGAACTAGCGACCTTTAGAACGTGACACTACCGCCATGCTACAGAGACGGACCATTGCCTTCCAACGTTAAGTTATATCGGACGATGAATGAAATGATGTTCAAATGAGTCCAAGGTACACTGAGCTTAGGTACCGGACATTCATCTTTCAGGATAAGGGAGAACCTTATCACCCTGACCGAGATTAGAACTACGGACCTCTTGAACGTGATGCCCTACAAGGACTGACCAATGTCTTCCAACGTTAAGTAATATCGCACGATGACGTTCAAATGAGTCCAGGGTACATACAGCTTAGTTACCCGACATTCATCTTTCACGATAAGGGAAAGCCTTATGATCGTGACCGAGATTAGAACTAGGGACCTCTTGAAGGTGAGGCAGGCGTAAATATTTAAAAATGGAAAACAAGGCTATGGAGTGTCTTGTAAATGATCAGTTGCAATAAAAAAGTAATTCATATAATTTATGAGAAAAAACTGGCGGTAGACTCTGCCATTATACATATAATAAGTACAAGCGCAATAAACGATCAATAAAATAATTTAGCTCTCGCACTCGGCATAGCACACCGTCGAATGGCGATATGTGACTAATCCAGTTCAAAGCAACGTCAGTGATAAAAATCATATACACAAATATGTCATCACTACCGCTAAATCACGTGTTATCGTGCCATGTGCTTGCGAGCAAAGGATCCTCCTCTTTACTTCGTTTAAGAATTAACATGCATTTCAGATAAATCAACTCTGTTGCGTAATATATTTCATTGAAACAGTTACGAAAATATAAATGACAATTCTCTTCCAACATATAAAGCCATATCACCATGTTAAATAACGAACTAATTTTTACCGCGCAACAGTCTATACACAACAGCAGCCAATGAGGGGTGATAAGGTTACGTGACCGTTAAGAGATACGGGGCAAGCTTACGTGAAACAAGGATTAGTATGTTTTCATATCACAAAACACACCACGAGGGCTGTTCAATAAGGAATGATCACAATTATTTTTTTGACAACGTACCTTTACTCATCCTCATTATTTTTATAGTCCTTCTCAAAATAGTCTCCCCTGAATGCAATGCACTTGTCCCAGCGTTTCTGTCAGTCTTCAAAGACATGTTGGAAACCATTTTTGTGAGATCCTTCAAAATCGCATCCGCAGCCTTCACCACTGCTTCTGATGATGGATAATGCCTCCCACGAAGGCGTTTCTTCAAGTTAGGGAATAGAAAAACGTCACATGGTGCTAAATCTGGACTATAGGGAGCGTGAGGGATGCACTTCACGTTGATTTTTGCAAGATATTCAGCAACAACATTGACAATATGCGGCCGCGCATTATCGTAGTGCAGCATCCAGCCTGCTTCACGGAAATGTGGTCTTTTGTGCCTGATATGCAATTTTTTTCAGAATATCCCTGTAGTATTGTCCAATTACTGATGTGTGTGCAGGTACAACATGCTGATTAACCATTCTATGAATATCAAAGAATGAGATGACCGTAACTTTCCCAGTAAAAGCAATCGCTTCTGCTTTTTGGAGGGTTGGTAATGAAGGAGATTTCCACACTGAGCTTTGCTGTTTGCTCTCAGGGTCAAAATGATGTAGCCAAGTTTTATCAGCTGTAATTACGTTTGAAAGAAACTCCGGATCTTCCTCTAACATCAACTTTAACTGCATGTTACCTCCATTGCAGCGGTAGGCGATACTGAACCTGTCTGAACTTGTCTGGTTCTCACAGGCGGAAACCACGAGTACAAACAATGAAACTACTACTGTGTGTTTGTTTCACATTAAGCTAACAGAATATAATAAGATTGAATTTTAGTGCGAAAAATTATAACCGTAAAGATCACAATAGAAAAATAAATTTTTTGGCGCTACGCAGTTTATAACGTCCCCTCAAGGAATGCATTGCCTTTGAAAGAAAATACACTGTGCCAGTGTACAAGACATTTTTCACGTTGCTAGGATACCGCTCCCGCTCCAACAGAAAACTCTGCATTATAAAAAAAAACATCCGAGGTAACAAAATCAAGGCTTCCGCAAAGAAGCGTAAAAAGAAGAAAGGCGCACACCATAATGAGGGACATAACAAAAAAAAAAATAACGAGTTAAACACGGAAAAACACTGCAAGAGAAGCCAAGGGCCTTGGAATCGATTCCCAGCGCAGTGCGTTAGGCTGTACATCCCAGTTGTTAATATTCCGGAATCCTACGGTGCGGGTTTGGACTCCGCGAGTTCCTGGCTTATGGAGGAGAGGATTAAAAAAAACGTATAAATAAATACAAATAAACCGGCAAGGGCGAAAACTGCTAGGAGAAAGCGAGGCTTATGAATAATAAAAAGAGCGGGAAGTTGAGCCTTGCATATGCTCAATTAAAACAAAGGCTTGCCTTCTATCGTACAAAACATACTACACGTTAAACTCACATGAACTTCTCTACTCATTTTCGTAAAGTATATTCCTGCTCTATCTACTTCATGTTAAGCAACATAGATGTCTGTAGATATTCTTTCATTGCACAGCTGGTCTCTATGTAATCGCTTTGATATTTCTTTCTCAATGTAAGACCAGGAGGAAGAGGAAGACAGGCTCCATTAGCTGAGGGTTCTAATAATTAGTACGTTTAGAAATCATAGCGTTACATAAAACACGCACACTGGTGTACCAGTTCCGAAAATCTTCAAATTTAGCAAAACAATGATAAACGTTGTCCGTGCCGTGGCGAAGCGGTTAGACCGCTTGAGTCTTATCAAGGTGGCCCGGATTCGATCCCAGGCGATGGCAAACTGAGATTTGTTGTTGACAACACGACGCTAGGGCGGGTTTTCTCCGGGACCTCCGTTTCCCCCGCCATCATCCCACCAATTGCACCATTACCATCTTTCCTTTCATCCACTTCGCACTTCGCCCTCATTCGGTTCATCTATTGCCCTCACTTTCTTGCCTGCCTCGGTAGCGTGGTGGTAGCGAGTCTGCCTTACGTTCAAGAGGTCCCGAATTCGAATCTCGGTCAGGGTGAGTTACCTGAATAAGGTTTTTTCCGCAGTTTTCCCTTATCCTGAAAGACGAATGTTGGATAACTCTAAGCTCTACGGACCCTGGGCTCATTTGAGCATTACTTCACCCATTCCATTCATTGTCCGATATGACTTAGAAAGACCCTCACTCATTTCGTGACCCGGGTTGATCGCCCATCCCTGGATTTCTCTCTGATCCATAGTTGTGGCTCCCTCACCCGACGCCTAAAATGGCATAAGGGGTAGAGGACCATAAATGAACTCGACCGTGTCCTACATATCAAGAGAATATTATTATTATTATTATTATTATTATTATTATTATTATTATTATTATTATTGTTGTTGTTGTTGTAATTTACATTTTCCAACGATAAGTCATATCGGACGATGATTGGAATGGGTGAAATGATGCTCAAGTGAGCCCAGGGACCATAGAACTTAGAGTTACCCAACATTCGTCTTTCAGGATAAGGGAAAACCCTGGAAAAAACCCTTGTCCAGTAACTCACCTTGACCGAGATTCGAACTCCGGACTTCTTGAAAGTGAGGCAGACACGCTACCTACGCGGGGAGTTGTTTTAGATGTCAAGAAGCTTAAGATTTGGCAACCACTAAGCGGTACTTGTGTTAATAACAGGGTGTTATTAGAGAAGTGTTTTACTGTGTAGTCCGTAGCTTCTAAAGACCACGCTCGGGTTATAGACATTTGCGATAACCATAAGGGGATTTTGAAATCACATTTCAGTAACCCACAACAAGTGAGTCTCATTGTTATTACGGAAAATTTATTTTAAACCGTAAAGTTGTCAGTTACAATATTTCAATAGTTACGTTTTCTAATGATAAGATGCCGAAACACTTCAATTCAACATTTTCCAACAGTTGAAAATTCACTTCAAATAGTTCATCTGTTCTACATCAGTCAATTTAACTGGCGTTGCCTTTGTCACACGTACACCCTGAAAGATCATAGGTCACTACTGTAGCAGTCGGCAACTTTTCAAACAGGGAGATATTGGAAAAGGCATCAAACGAGCCCCATCACAGCGTGGAAACGATGTTCTCAAATACTAAATTTACGTCTCTGTAAACACCAAGAAGACTTAGAAAACACATGTTAAATGATTCCATATATCTGGAAAGCTACGGTTTTCATTGTGGAATATGAGAATGATCGCGTCTATATCACTGTCGTCACGTCCGTGCTGTCATGCTTCGGCCACCAGTCATAGTGAGCAATCTAACGTTCAATGCAACAAAAGCGACCGCAGGATTAAAAGCTTATGATGTCATTTGCTTCTATCAGGTAACAACATGTAACATTAAAAACAATGTTTCGTTTCGACATCCTGCAGTCATTGAATTCCTTGTTAAACAGCAAAACTCTGCGTCTGAAATTACCTCCAACTTAAAACTACCTGCAAGGGTGAAACATTTCAAAGACGGGAACATGACTCTCATTGCGGTAGGGCTTGAACTGTCTTCAAGGAAACAGCTGATGAGTTAATTAGAAAAGACAGACGTGCCACAGTGTGTGAAATCGCTGCAAAACTTGTAGCATTAATATAGTCCAGTGCAAGAAACGAATAAAAACTTAATTTATTGAAAAGTGTGTGCCCGTTTATTGACCGAAGATCACAAATTTCACAGAACCATCCAGCAAAACCTTATCGAGAGATTTCAAAACCAGTGTGGTGATTTCTTGACGAATACTGTGACAGGCGACAGGTAGTTCCATTACTAAGAACCTGAAACAAAACGTCGAGAGTATGGAATGACACCAATTGGATTTGTATTTGAAGATAGCAAAGACAATTCAATCATGGAAAGTATCTTCTGTTAACTTTCGTGAACCTTGAAAACCCATGAATGCAATATTCACAAACTTTTGAACCTCTGTTGTGTACTGAGCAATAAACGCCTTCGAAGCAACAGGATAACGCACATCCTCGCATTGCTCGTGTCATTGTAGAGAAGATACGACCTGGTACTCCTTATAGTTCTTACGTGGCATCCGACAATCCTTTCGGTTCCGTTAATGAGCAGATATAGGGCCAAGTTACAGGCCTTCCAGGTTATTTGGAAAGTGTCTTCGTGCAGTTGGAACGGAATTCTATACTTTCAAACTTGCAAAACGATGACAAAGAAAGGTGACAAAAACTCTGAAGATCAACTACTGTCTGCCCACCACAAAAAGGCAATGCAAAGGAGTGTGTAACGTAATCTATGTTGCTGTATTTATGCTCGCCGTCCGGATATGATAAGGATGCTGTCGCATAACTCACCCATGTATAATACTTATCACTGAGTTACTGAAACGAGCATTAGATCTGGCAGCATGGATGACACCTATGCACCCTCTTTAACTCATTTCGTAATAAACAGATCCACTAACAGAGAAGATAAACAATTCTAGCCCCTCTCCCTCTTCACGCCACACTTGCCTTCTTGTGTATATGATTTAACTAAGTACAAGATTAAGATTTTTAAAACCCTGAAATGTTCATTCACATGACCTTCTCTGCTCGATCTTTTACATACATCCTTAATAACGCTTACTCCATAGTTTTCAAGTTAAATCACAATAAACTTGGTAGAGATTGTTAGATACTTTTTGTAGGTAGAATGTCAACAGAACAATACACGACGTTTAAGCGATGGCGAAGTCTTTGAAGAGGTGATCAATTCGAAATTCCGTTCTTTTGACACGTCCAAGACATAAAAAATAAACCGAAAAAGCTGCCCATTTGAGCATAGTATAAGAATAATAGAATTCAAACAACACGAAACATCTCGCAAATGTTGCACTCTACAAAAACAAACGTACTGCGTGATTTAACGAAATCTGCAGTTTTTCTGTCGTACGATTCTGTGTATCTTCCGTTTTATCAGTAACATAAAAGCGGTTCTGAATGAAGATTTCTGCGAATACTCTTCGCAAATTTCAAGATATACATTAAACTTGCCATGAAGATATCTTGGTATTATTTTATCAAAATAGTAGAAAAGAAAATTTGCGAAACATTTTCCAAAGGGTAATTTGGCGTGGATAGATTTTCTATATACTCTTGTAGATCCTTGGAAGATACTGACCAGAGGGGATATCCACCGAAATCTTTGCATTGAATTTTTGGGTGGAATGCATGGCCCTCGTAAAACACCCAGTAGTTTTTGAGTTGCAGGGCAACAAGTTGGCAAGCCCCTAAAGTTGGATGGGTGTCACGTAGTGCTGCTAAAAGACCAAGAACAGCCACTGCAAGTGAAACATCAAGATATGACGACACGTACACCTGTCTACCCCTGAGCCAAGTAACGTCGTCAAACTCAAGTATGACTCCGCATATTTATGTACATATATGACGGCCTTCCTCATCCAGGTGTTGCAAAATAACCTGTCGACGAGGGTAATTTACATAATTAAAACGTACAGAAACTCTGGAACAATGTCTCTGGCTCCCACTCGGGAAGGCCACTGCTTCAAATCCCGTTTCGTGGTTTCTTTCAGTCCGCAGGTGACCCAAGTTTCACCCAGAGCATAGATAAAGAAACTATGTAAACAATTTACACGACTTTCTCTACTCACAATTGCACAAATTAAGCTTTCAAAATCTAATTCTTCTTGTTGGAAATAAACTTTCAATACACATTTACACACTCGTAAAATTACGAGTTTACACAAGGCTATAACCATACACTATAGGAGTAGCTGTACTTCCATAAAGTTCCTGCATTTAAAGTAGCTAAGCTTAGAAGCGAGTCCCATTCAGCTCAGTGGGAGTGGCATGAGGTGTGACGTTACTCTAAGGGGATTGGAGAAGCTCTCTGATATCATTAAAATCATATGCTTCGCTCGTGTAAGGAACAGTAACAATCTCATGTGATAATTTCGTTTATGCAAGCATTGCCACATGTCACTAACTTTCCCCGAATTCCGCAACCATAAAGTGCTTGGTCCCGTACAGTACTGTCGCGAACGCATTCTTGCGGCGAAACGGCGCGAGGGACGAGTCAAAGGGACGGGCAGAACAGTGCGGAGATAAAAGCTTACCGAAACGGCGGGGGGGGGGGGGGGAAGAAGACGGATTTCTGGAGAGTTCGTCTTTCTTCTAACACCGTCCTGATTGTTTGAGATCATTCTACGATTCTCTGGAATAGTAACTATAAAAAGAGCCGCCGCCCGCCACAGTCAGTGAGTCGGTAATTGGACGCGTGCGCGTGAACAGCTGTAAAAGTGAACTCTTTTGTGGTCGATGACCTTGCAAGTTGTATGTGTATGTGACGTAATTGTGTTTCTACGGAAATAAAGAGAAACTTTTGGTGTTTGTAACCCGGACTTTTTATTTGAAGAACCCACAAAGTCACAGTACTTTACTCGTCTGTAGAAAACAACACATTGACTTTCACGCATACAGGAATGCGCATGCGACAGTTGAACGGATCGCCTACTATAATCGCCGCCATTGCAAGGGACTTTACGGAAGCACAGCTACTATATAAACCGGGTAGCTATATGATCTCGAAATTCCGTCTATGTTGGTGAACCCTAGAAAAAATGAATGTCTTACCGCTTGAAAAAGATAAAGTATTTCAAACGGCATACGAACAACAAATAATATCTAGAAAATGGTTAACGCCAAAATTATTTTATAATTTAACTACATTTCTTCTTTGTGATTTGTATAGTAAGATTTTGTTCTTCTGTCCTGCAACAGTGGTCTGGAGCATGGACCTCTGCTTCCCGCCCACGGAATGTCTCCAGCATCGAATCGATCTCGCTCTTAAAGGTATGGATTGTAAATCTCAGATATAAAACCGTTCCTCACTAAGCAAGGAGCCGCGATCCTGGTCAAGGAATTATTCCCCCTGGACAGCAAACAGAATAACATAGCGACCGATTATTATATGATTCCACCATCCCTAATTAAATCTACTGCATTCTTATATTCTGTTGCCCCTATAAAGAAATATATTATATATTATATATAAAAGTTTATCTAGATTAATGAAGTACATAGAGGAACGCCGTTTGTTAAAATAATTTGTTCAAGATTAAGCAATTAAAGTCATGTGACTGCAACACATCAGATGATTTGAATTGGTATTGAAATAAATTATCGTCACAGTGATTGGACTAGATTAGAAACAGGTTATTGCACGTCAGACTCTTGGGAAGGAGGGACGATTTGGGAGCGCTCTATGGGTGTAGCGGAATCCACGTTAGGAGCGCGAGCTAACTAGAAAGTCCCTGAGCTGGAGATTCTTCCAACTCGGCCACAAGGTTCAACATCGGCCTGCCAGGTTAGAACAGGCGGCTACAACGTCCACCCCTACGCCGAGAACAGCATAGTCCCCATGTGACAGCACCATACTAACCCATCGCCGACATTTTCGACCCTGAAAAGATCTGCGTGAAATGAAACGGAGAGGCGGGAGTGTCGCGGAAAGTTAAGCATCCAACCCATCGTTCGTCTGTGACCAAGGAACACCGCGAAAACAACCTTGGGTATATTAGGTCTGTAACCGAGGAGCGAACACGAGACTTGCCGAAAGCGGTTCCCAGTGTTATCGTCTGAGTCAGCCCGCTCGGTATCCACTTTGTTACAACACGCACGTGCATCAACAAGTACGAGACCTACGAACAATTTGACATTTGTGTTTAAACAATTCCCCTCCTCCCACGAATGAAAATGTCAATGTCGCCTTACAAGACAAAGCTCTCCTCTTTCAGCAGAATTTTTCAATTATTAGCGGTTCGATATCCACTACCCTTGTGGGAAATAATAGGGCCCGACCTTCCTCTCTTCCTGATAAACGGACTGTGACGTCATCGTGACGCAGCGAGTGCCCTTCTTCGGCTCTCTCCAGGGGTTTACAGTAATATTGCGATTTTCCTATTTTATCTTCTGACCCAAATTGCCGTTACTCTTTAAGGTTATGTACGCTACCATTGAAATGGGACCTTAGTAATGTACTTTCTTTATTGCTCACGTACGACTAGCATTAAGTGTACCTGGAAATGTCAGTACGATTATTATCGATCTTATACACAAGTGTTAAAGGCATGTTCTAAGAAACACCAGTTTATTTCTAAACTAGGAAAAGGAGACAGTAAGTGTATTGAACTACAGATGCGTTCGTTTTGTGATGTGGACAAAGTTGTGGCAACTGCCTATAGAGATTTCAGAAAGCCTTCTTCCAAGTATACCTAAATTTCCAGTAATAATTTTTATGACGAAAGTCCAGAAGTATAAGCCTTTAAATTTCATATAACAAAAATTTCCCAAAAATAAAAATTGCGTAACACTCTTGATTTTCTACATTTGAACACCTTGTGATGGAGGCATGGACTATTGGAAGGTCACGATTTTAGAAACTTCTTTCTCCCGGTCGGCCGAACATCCCAGAACTATCTGAGAAACTCTAGCGACTACAAGCGAACATGCTCGCGTGTTAGCGCGTTACTGATGCGACAACACAGTGAGTTTGTGACGATTGTTGGTGAGTGCTATTGCAAGTAATTCCTTAGCACGTTTTTAATTATGCAGCTATTTGAAGTAGATGACATTAGCGCAATGGCAGTGGTAACAACCAAGCGACAATGACAATGAATACTGTACAAAGTAGCAATATATTAAACAATTAAAGCTCTAAATCCAAAACTATAAGATCACCACCTTTTAAAGAAAGTGCATTAATAATTGGAAGCAAAATAAACAAATATTACGTTGAACTTCCGTCACAGTAGCACTAGCCTTGTACTCGACATAACCAGGCTCCGAACTCGATATGACGCCATTCATCGACTGCTCGCAAATCACCCAAGCAACATCATAAAGTATACAACACCCGCCCTGGAGACGACACTGTTTGCAAGCAAACTTTTTCAATCAGTCCAAAGGCAAAGGGGCGCCGGAAACAGAAAAACCAATAGATTTTCAATATAAAAAGTGCAGAGTCAGTGAATGGGAGTGATGGAGTAAGCAGCGTGTCCTTTCATAAGCGCTGTATTCTGCGCCCATGCCTTTTCCTAAAGGTGAAAACGGGACAGCAAAAGTTTTCTTAAAGCCGACTTGCACTGCAACAAACTCGAATTCTCCAGTTAACCACGTTCTTCCTTTCTTTGTGTTCATAAAGTCCTCGATCTCAGATTCTAGTAGAGAATATTATACTCCACCGGAAATACTTCTGCATATTTTTTTTAAATCCACAAACATCTGGGTGTGAACAAGACAGATCAAACACAAAAGCTCAGAAAAATACCAAACTCGGTACATTTTAGGTTCTGTAACTCCAACGAAATTAACAAGAAAATCCGTCATCCCAACTATCCTTATTGGAAATTTATTCCTTAGTTTAGGTTCTCAAAAATGCTTTCAAAAACTCTGATGAAAATTACTATGTATTTACATTTACTTCAGAAATTAAATATCTGGAATGGAAAGTAATTATTTTTCCACACTATCCCTATGTAGGGCAATGTTTGGACAGATACAGCCAGACTGAAAAATTCAATGCCAGTCCATCAATTGACTTTAGGCAAGGCTACACTGAAAATTCCAAATTCTACAATAATAAACCTATAATTATGAACATTTAGCCATATAATTAGAGCATCATTTTAAACATGCATGCAAATTTTCATGTTGTTACACCAAATAGTTCATATTTGAGCTTTTAAGTTGAATTTTGGTTTTCGGCTAGTACAGACCAATTTTAAAAGACCCACATTCTTATTTTCTGGAATATTTTTGTAACATTTGTTCTAAATTATTTTCCATATGTTAGGTCTCCAAATTTTGAAAATATCAACTTTTTTTATTCCTTAACACCTTATAATTTTCGAAACATTAGTATTAACAAAAGGGGGGGGGGGATGCGAAGTTTCTTATTTACATATTATAAACCTATCCTGTAAGTTTCATCCCAGTTAAATGAAAAACTTTGACGCGTGAGGCATTTTGTAGACTGAAAAGTGTTAGAAAAAAGTTTCTCAGAAAATTAATTTTAAAGTTATGATTGTTACTTTCGACGATTGTTAAAGGTCTCTTTAAATTGTCACGTGATGGCATAAAATGGTGCAAATGATAAAAATAGCACGCTATCTATTACTACACATCCTTAGCTACCAAAATCTGCCAAAAAAGAAAATTCCATGATTTTCGGCGAATTTTCAGTGTAGCCTTGTCTTAATAGTTAAGTGCTTAGAACATAGTCGCCACAAAAAGTATGCAGCTATCTCATTGCTATCTCCTAGTGATTTACTGGAAAAAATACAAGATAGTTAGGGAATTTAATGCCATGCTGGCATGTTAGCTCAATGGTTAAGGACAAATTGGACGGAGACCGGGAGATCCGTGGTTCAATTCCTATGGCAGTGAATTTTTCAGGCTCACTGTATCTATCCATAATCTGGAATATTTAGGGAATAACCTGCGAAGTTTTCTTTATTTAGAAGGAATTTTGCGTAACTGTAAACCGTAAGAGATAGGCTTAAAAACGTAGACATCTTAAAATCACTTTGCTTCTTATCGAATTACTTCTGTTATTTTCTGAAGAGCTGTTACTATTCAATTTTCTATCAAGGCGTTCTATACAGACCATGGAATTCCATGGCCAGCTTTTAAACATGTGACAATCGGTTTACTCTCCTGTATCCTTCTTGTACATACATGACAAGGTATGCAAAAATAATAACATTTGTGCATTGCATTCACATGGCATTCTCAACTCATTCTATTACAAACCATTCTTGCAAAAGCTTACTATTCTTATTAATAACTAAACACTAGTAACACAACTTCACTTATCTTATTTAAATCCTGGGACCGGTTTCAAAGCAAACATCTGCTTTATCCTCAGCCACTCAACTTGACACTCACCCACTTACTGACTGACTGACCTTGACCACTACCGGAGTTTGAAGAATAGCTCCTTATCTGCTATCTACCGGGGACAACACAAACTTATTGATGATGTCTATAGGAGGGATATCAAAATTCATTACGCGATCCTTATTTTTCAATTTTCAAACTCCGGTAGTGGTCAAGGTCAGTCAGTCAGTCAGTCAGTAAGTGGGTGAGTGTCGAAGTCGAGTGGCTGAGGATAAAGCAGATGTTTGCTTTGAAACCGGTCCCAGGATTTAAATAAGATAAGTGAAGTTGTGTTACTAGTGTTTAGTTATTATTAATAACCTAGTTTACTTCACTGTCAGCAGCTTCAGTTTTTTTTTTTTTTTTTTTTTTTTTTTTTTTTTTTTACATAGTTTACTATTCTATCCACATCTTGTTAATTAAGATAAACCTGGCTCCATTACACATTTCCTTTCAGGTACAACAGTACGCAAAGTCACATTTTTAACAGTAGATAATTTGTGACGACTTTGAAGTTCCATTTCTCTTGCACGACCACGAGACAAATAGGAATAGCGACTTCCCACTGAATAAAAGCATCGAGAAAACTTCCGTCCCCAAAATATTCTTAACAACGTGTATTTTTCGAAACGTTTGATATAAAAAAATGGCTTTTATAATTGTTATTAAAATATAATTGTAATATATTTTCATGACAAATGAAATGCTTATCTTGAATTTTCTGGGAATGTCCTTAAAAGTCTTCTTTATTCTGGATGACTTTGTAAACCGTATGAGGTAGTCAAAATCTTACTACGTGAATAAATGTAAGTCTTGTTAAATCTCTGGCCTATTTTTTTTCTGTGGAGATAAACATTGTCGAGAAATTTCTTGCAATTTTTTTTTTTTAATTTTCAAGTACCTGTGCTTTTCTCAAATAGTTGGTCGTTATTTGTTGTTTTACAAAGAGAATGGAATAGCCAAGACTTGCATAGAGATCAGCTGTGCGCTTATAACACGCGACTATCTCTAGAAGCCTGCTACAAGAAAATGAACAAATTACTTTCTGTAAAGGTTTAATTTGAAACAGAAGAATAAGCGTTTATAAGGACATTTTGGAAAAAAGTAAAGAGGAGCATGTGGTTGCAGTAAATTAGGTGTTTTCTTTTACTCAGGGAGTCAAAAATCTTTCTGCTGAGATTTCGGTGCCATATTTGTGGACAGAATGCAATAGGTAAGTAGCAGAGAAAATAACAAAACACGGTGCGTAAGACAGACACGTGAATGAATGAATGAATGGAGCAGACCTATTGTCGCTGAGGTCGGCCACAGTATTGCTGTTACGTCTCTAACAGACAGTGAAATTTCCGAACCATTGGCTCTTGATATTTTTGGGTTTCCGGTAGCTATCGTTTCGAGGGCATTAGGGTGAGTGGGGCAGCGAAGGGGAGCGAAAAGAAGAAAGGGCCAGGGAAATGAAAATACATTTTACGTTCAAAGTTGAGCTGACTTCGTGACTTTTCAGTTTAAAGACACGAGTGGATGTTGCTCTGTAGGGTGCAAGTTACACGGACATTCAAAAAGATTGCAGTGACGTACTTGTTTTAGTGTCCTTTGTTAAAAATCGGGTTTACAGTCTTGTTTGTCAAGCTCTACTACTTGTTGGTGACGTCTAAAATAGGTCACACATTTATGACATGCTAAATTAGCGTTTCTTTTACTTTCTCTGCTATTTCCCTGTACAAAGAGGACACAAAGATTTTACAATGCCATGTTTCTTAAAAAAGAAAAAAAAAAAGAATCAAATTTATTAATAAATGTCAGCCACTTTCACGAATTAGACTACAGAAACATTTCCAGGTTAAGATTTTTTCGATTTTAAAAGTCATTTACATGTAAACTATGTACATCCCCTGCAACAATTTATAATTGGTATAGTACATTTAAAAAAATGTGCATTTTCTTATTGATGAATTTTGTGAAACAGGCCCAAGAACGGCTGTCACTGATGAAAATATTGCCGCTATTTAGGAAATTGCTTAAAATATCTTATGAACATATTTCGACAACACGAGACTTGGTATAAGTCGAATCAAACATTTTACGTCAACACACATGACAAATGAAGCAGAACATTCAAATGTTGGAACCAAGTAAAGGGAGAGATACCGTAAGTGTTATTCCTGTTGAAACTGGACCGAACAAGAGCCAAAGGCAGATAGGAAGGGTGGTCAATAGTCTCAAAAGGGGAAGTAATTTACACTTAACTGGGAAAGCCGGAGACACTTCAGTGATTTTCGAGAACCACTCCTGTTTAGGAATTCGACGGATGAAGTGGTGTTTAGGAAGGCAGCATTGTATACAAGTGGTGGGATGGGCGTAATGAAAAATGAATCATAGCAATGGTGCATACTGAAATGAAGGGAAGGCAACAAAAAATAAAGAGAGAAAAACGAAGCAGTGTGTTGGGTACCACTCCTGAGATAAAAGATCCATAGTACCTTGAGTTAGGAAGACACCTGTTCCCTCCCAATAACGCATACCGTCTCAGCAAACGTCAAAGTATTCAACATAAATCTACCGCTGATCCCAAAACAACTCATTTATTGGCGGAGAATTCTTAGGTGATACTTCAAATTTGATTTGGGAAATTGCCACTGGTGATGAATATTAGGTTTACTGTTATGATTCTGAAAAGTCTCAACCAAAGTGCCTTTCGAAAAAAATCTACAAAAGTCAAAACGAATTCGCAGTGCTCGAAGAAGATAGCTGCTAGTTTCATTATAAAATGGGACATAGTACTATAGCAGTATTAGAAAATACAACCAGCGTTGCAAATGTCTCTATTGGAACAACTCAATAACTGCATGTTTTTTTTTTTTTTTTTTTTTTTTTTTTTTTTTTTTTTTTTGTAATTTACGTCCTCCAACGTTGTCACATCGGACGATGAATGAAATGGGTGAAATTATGCTCAAATGAGCCCGGGGTCAATAGAGCTTAGAGTTACCCGACATTCGTCTTTCAGGATAATGGAAAAGCCCGGAAAAAACCTTATCCAGGTAACTCACCCAGACTGAGATTCGAACTCGGGACCTCTTGAACGTGAGGCAGACATGCTACCGAGGCGGGCATGTCAATATAGTACAGCCCCTACTTAGCACCTTTAAGCACCTAATCAGTTTTCCGTCATCGGATTAAGCAATGAAATAATAATAATAATAATAATAATAATAATAATAATAATAATAATAATAATAATAATAATAATAATAATAATAATAATAAACCTGGTTTCTTATGTACCTTAGAAAGGGTGCATCCACTGCTTTAAGGATCATTATCGTCCAATGCAAAAATATACTGACGAAAAAGGGGGAAGTTTTCAATAATAAAATCATTTAAAATTGTATAACTAATTCTTATTTGATTTTCTAAAAGCTTTCGGTATAGTCCTCGATCCTTGTGCCATCGTCTGCAATTAAACTACATTAAATTAGATTTTTGTGACTTGAGTTTGTAACAGCTACATGGAAATAAACAAAAATGATGTGAACCTTTTCACTTTCTCTAATAAATAAATAAATAAATAAATATATATAGTAGTATATATATATATATAGTAGACAGAACATATTGAATTCCAGTAAAAAGTCGATACCGTGAATTATCCGTTTATACATGTTAGAATACCTGAATTAAAATAAATGAAAAAAGTTAAGAACATCTATGAAAAATATAACAAAAATGAGGTAAATTCGCGTCTACCAAGAATGCGGCGAAATATTTTCAAGTCACTTTAAATAGATACTTCGAAAATTTTGATTTTCTCAAAATGGCTATTCGATTTTGATTAGAATATTATTTTAAAACACTTTCACGGAAAATAAAATGTACGTCTTGAATTTTCAGGGAATGGTTTTTAAAGTCTTCATTCTCAGTGACATTCTGGTGAAACTTGAGAGAAAATCTTACAACACAAAAAGCACTGAATTTGTGGAATTCAACTTTGGCTGAACATGTCTTGTTAGTACTTGTTCAAAGAAAACGGAATGTGTAAGCCATTACATACCGGCTCATTAAACAACATTCAAAAGTTAATCTGCCTTAACATATACAGGTATAAAAATATGCATTTGTACAAGAGTAAATTTGTTTCGTAGATGTACCGTTATTATTTATCTTGCCCTCTCCCCGTTTTTTATCTTTCTGCGTCGTCGTTTTGGGTGACGCTGCCTCCGCATACTTCCCATTTAGCTACTTAATCGTTACGGCGTACATTGGCTGAAGTGCTAGTACATTACTTAAAGCCGACGTGTTTTGAAAGGGCGCACACTGACTTGACAGGGTTGCCACTCGCCATCTGAAGAGCAGGCACTCTTGTGGGAGAAACAGATGAGTGAGCATTTCCCTGTTGCTTACGTCAGTCACTGCTTCAAAGTGATTTAATCAAGACATCGAGCACTAATTTCAACCTAGCTCTACGACCTGCATTATGTAAGATACTGGAAATCTGTTGCTGGTTGCTAGGCGACCGTTCTTTGCCAGCAGTGCCATTGGACCAATTCTACACAAAGTAAAATCATCCATTGTTACATTCACATGCCCTTCTCTACTCGTTCGTCTACTCTTAAAAAGAGTTTTGTACTTCCACCTACTCCTCGTTAATCGAAGAATGAATTTGTTGCATCTATTTCTTGTAGGTACAATGAGAATATGGGGTTCAGTGGCTACAGCAATTGTCAGATCTTTCAAGTGGTAGACATTACGTGATTCCATTCTCTATGGATGACATGACAAAAAAAAAAAAAAACAAAAAAAAAACGAATAACCATTTCCAATTTCGAAAAAGTATACATGCTGCAAACTTTAAACCAAAAACAAGGAATATCTCTAGAATGGTTATATCCACCAAAAATAATCACATAATTATCTGCCCTATTTTAAATTAACGTCCTCCAACGTTAAGTCATATCGGACGATGAAAGGAACAATGTTCAAATGAGTCTAGGGTATATATTGCTTAAAGTTACCGGACATTCATCTTTCAAAATAATAGAAAACCTTATCACCCATCTGTTTCAAATGGGAAGGTGTTAGTCCTTCAGCGCTGCTATATAAGCAACCAATCGGAGTACTGCGGTGTCGTACTGCATTCCCCCTATGTGGTGTGTGCCGAGCGGCAACCTAATTAATCTCTAATAAATACTATTCGCGCTAAGACAAAAATTCAGATTTTGCAAAAACTGATCCATGAGGAGAGAGTAATGCATCTAACAAACGCAAAAACCCATATTTTTAGCTCATATAGTTTTCCAAATACAAATAAAGTACTATTATATTATAGCAATGCATCCCGACGTAAGCAATATAATGAATAGCATTACTGGTGGACATATATGCGTGTACGTTTATTTGTAATTACTCAAAACTGAAACGCAAACGTACTACATGATGTGGTAAAAGAATTACTTTGAATAAGCCACGTGTTTGTAAATTCAAACGAGAGGAAACAATACACTTCCTACTGGCCTAGCAGAGCGTGTCTGGTCACATTTATCTGTGTTTATAAATGGTTTCGTAATCTCTATTTACTTTAGAGAGTTCAAAGCAGCATTATTCAGTTGTTCTTCCGTTTAAAAACCAGGGAAAGCGTATCAGCTGGATCAGCTTGCAATTGAAATGAGACACGACGTATTATAAACCACCTTCCCCCATTACTGCTGCCAGAACAATCCAATTGAGTTAATGTGGGCTCAAATTATGTTGCAAACAGAAATAATAGTTTTAAACTGACTGAAGTTGAATGACTTATTCACGGACAAATTGACATGGAACACAACAAGACTGCGAAAACTGCGTGAGACATCAGATAAACTACTTCTTCTGGAAAGAAATATCACGTGACGAGATTTTGGAACCTATCATCATAAATTTGCAGTTATTCAGACGTTGAAGACAATGACAATGACGAATTATCTCTTAAGGTAAGTAACATTCACAGCTATATGGATGCACCACTGGCATTTTCGTTAGATTAGAAAAACAAGTAATCATAAACTATATTTAAAACATGTGCGTAATATAAGAATATTCATGTTGCAATTGTTATTGCAACAACTGCATTACTATAAAACTTTATGAAAATTCAGTTTGCGTTCCCTTACGTTTAGCGCCAAGAAGACTTGCAAGTGTGTGAGAGAGAGGGAAATATTAAAAGAGTGGGGGTAATAAAGTGGCAATGCCTAAGGCTCTAACACCTCTGATTCGCTACAGACGAGAACTCTTACCATTTGAAACACATAATAGGGACCTCTTGAGCGTGACACTACCACCACGATACAGAGGCGGGCCAAAGTCCTCCAACGTTAAGTCATATCGCACGATGCATGAAATGTTTAAATGAGTTCAGGGTCCATAGAACTTAAACAGTTACCATTCAGCTTTAAGGATAACGGAAAATCCCAGAAAAGCCTTATCCAGATAACTCGCCCTGACCGAGATCGGAACTCAGGACTTCTTGAACGTGAGACAGACACGCTACCAATATGCTACAAGAGTCGTGTACAGCTTACCTTAATGGAACACACATTTTTATGTATGTAACAATATGCTTATCTTACTTTTTGCAAGTTATACAAAAGCCATTCAGAACAAAGAAGACTACAGAGGCCATTTCCAGAAAGTCTTACATATGATGCGGATAATATTTTTGTACAATTATAATAGGAGTAAATTTGTAAAAGTCATATATTCGGAAGATGAAAGAACAGCATCAAAACAAGCGACATCCTGTCACGTTACTTGCAGGTCATGCTTAGCTGCCATGCATAGGTCGACGGCTTGCTGTAATAAGCTGACGAAGCTTTGATTCAGTTGCTGCTTCGGTAGAGGTTTAATATTTAAACCCCCAGAATTTGACCTAAGCGGGGACACTCCCACACGTGCTAGACGAATCTGCGTCGCTTGCCTCTTTAACGGCCATGTCTATCTTCGACAATGGAAATTGAGACACCAGGAACCTCTGCCAAGGTAAAGCTAACAGCTGTCCTTTGCTGAACAATCCTTGTTTGTTTATTATCATGTAGATTCTTAACTTTATTTTTATATAGAATAAACCCTCTTTATGTTAGAGCTACATGTCACCCTTCTCAGATAAGTAAATCCTTCACTTTAGCCAACCCTTTTAGGAAACATAGCCTTCCTGAGCCCCCCCCCCCCCTAGTGACGTTCACTGTCTTAAGCTGAACACAACGACATATCTGGTACAGTGCAATGCTTGAACGTTGCGCCCGCTGGTGGCGCAACCTGAATGTCAGATCAGATGCTGGTGCAAAGTATGAACGTTACATTATACAGTGTTTCGAAACGACGTCGTATATATAGAAGTAGTTCCTGAGCCTCTATGTGACACACAGTTTTTACCGCCAATAGAGCCGCATAAAACACTCCAGTATGAGTGTGGATTAGGCAGTTACAGGAACAACGCCACGTGCCTCACGCTATCGAAGTTCGCAAGCAGGTGACAGAGCGTGCCGCCTGCTGTAGCTATTTGTAAACATACCGAGATACTTCACGGTAGCTTGCTACTATTAAGAATTTCTTTGCTTTATGAAACCGCAATAAGGAAGCTATTCTTTAGTTATTTGTTTGTGGGTGTTTAACGTGTTCCAACATTCTGTTGTAACAGTTGATGACGGCAAATAAGCTGGTGGACGTATGCAGGTTAAACCTTTTAGGGGGAAGTTAATGTTAGTGAGATCGAGGATGGAAGCATTAAATGATAAAAAGAACAGAACAATATGAAAGAATTGTAGATAAAGTTACCCAAAACTAAATGTCTTATGCAATGAGACAAGAATTTTATTTCACTGTGTTTAATAATATTAAATAAAGCACTTGTAACTGAAAAGGAAGCTGCAACTGCTTGAAAGTACATCATAGCAAAATGATGCAACCTTGGAGATGTCAGTCATTATCGACTTTTTCACAAAAACTGCCCTTTACCCCATTACCTGAAAGCGAGGCTAGGGTCACTGATAAAGAGCAAGGAGTAATGCTTTTGTTTTCGTGGTTGGTGCGTCCCAATAACAACTTTTGAGGTTCGCACACCAGTGTTTCCTGCGCTGTCTATTCACGAAATCGTGTAATATGTAATACTGCATAAAATCATACCTAAGAGAATTTCGAAGCTGCGAGCTCGAAATTCGGACTAGTTACGTTATAAACTACGAAGTGGCTATATTCGTTCGGTGTCATTTCGAAATCTGTATATTTTATGTGTTAGGGGAATATCCTAATCAAAATTTCGGTGTAAAGGGTATTTGGGGTGGGGAGATTTATTTGAAAATCAGTGTTCCTTGGAATATGCTAAGTTTAAATAGCAAATTTGGTATTTACCCGACTTTAAGTTTGAATTTATGCACTTTCTCCGTTAGTAATGTTAGTTTGTTATGGACGCAATCATACTGGAATATCAAATCAAATTGCTTCTTGATGCATACCTATTAATCACATCTCTATGAGAGTTGGTGGCTGTTTTTCAAAGCGCACCTGCCCAGACCTGACTGATGCAGCAGGTACACAAAGTGCTTTGCACAAGCCGATGCATCCCCTTCAGGGCCCAAATTCGATTGTATCGAGCTAATGTGACGTCAGCAATCAGACTGACATTATACTGTAGTATAAAGAGACTAACACACACACATACACACCTTGCTGCCTTATCGAAATATCTGACAGTCGATATCGAATGCTATGGTACATAGAAGGGGAGGTTTCCACCCTCTTTAGCCACTATCTAAACTAAGTTCCAGACAAGCGTTCCACAAAGCTATAGTGCTCCTTTATATGCACTGGAATTGATAAAATTGTGATATTATATCAACAATAATTACGGTTTCCAGAGTTACACATGACCTAATAAGTTTTGCAACTTATGTACAGTTGCGCGCAAAAAAATCTTGTATGATTTTCTCCATTAACTTACACAAAATCTTCTAAATGTGCGTTCAATGGAAGAATGCGAATACAGCAGACTTAAATGATCAAACCTTTCAAGAAGTTGTTACTATGTGATGACTTCAATATTCCTTTCTCTTTGCATGGGCATTACACACAAAAAATGGCTTCGTGTTTGAAGATAGTATTTATTTAAAAATTCAAACGCATAACAGAGAATATCACAAAAATTATTTTCACTAAAATATTTTACATAAACTATGTGGTTTAAGGAGATCTACATTTTTTGCGTAATATGACGTCAATAAATTTTTAACGATGTTGTCAATTACCAGGATTAAGTCCGGCAATATGCTGGAATTTCGTTCCGCAATGATTCTTTTATATGCTAGTAAATCTACGGACATGGTGCACTGACGTTTAAGTACACATCGGACAGTGATCTACCAGATTCCAGACATGTTCGGTGAGCGATATGCCAGGTCAGTAACAACCGTCGCTCTTTCAAGAAGTGTTCTACATTCCTCGCCTATGGAGATGATCGAAGCAGCGAAATGTGTAGTGTTTAACGCCCGCTTTTAATACATACGGCAGCGCAGGCGGTGACACTCATGATAACTGAGATGAAGATGGAGCCTCAGTGGAATGAGATGGCGGAGGAAACCGGAGATCCCGGAGAAAACCCGTTCCAGCGCCGTGTTGTCCATCACAAATCTCACTTTGCGGGGTCGCCTGGGTTCGAACCTGGCCACCTTGCTGAGAGCTAAACGGCCTAACCACGAAGCGGGAAAAGTACCTCGGACTCTACAATCTTCCTCACGTACCGGTTGCTGTGCAAAGAGTTCTCCAATTATGACGTGAGATCAGTTGTAACCAATGGTGGCCAAAACAATCGCACATGGTGTTTATCCGCTATGCCGATCAACAATGCAGTTTTCTATATTGACTCACAAGGTATAATCGAACATTGTTGGACAGGCTGAAGCAGGACTTGTTCGAAAAGACTAGATTTGCCATTGAGTACGCCAGTGATTGTGTTCACATGCCCATTACAATCGTAGGCGCTTGCTGTTTCTGGACAATGGAAGCCGACGCAATTGCATGTCCAATCCGCAGCAGACGGCGACAAGCTCACATCTGAGCCAACACTGTGGTGTGGTCTGTTTTGGCCACAAGGAGAAGATGGCAGTCATCCCCTGAAGCAATAATCCAGTATCTGCTCTTCGATGTGTGCGCCCTTCTTCCATCCACTGTTTGCACACATGCATCACTATCGTAGCATCATGCCTTGTACGAATCCGCTTCCCAGATACTGATCACTCTGCCCCGTTCGAACTCATTCACATGTGGATATGGAAAACTTAGAAGTCGAGAGGTATAATGGTATTCACTTTAACCTTTCCACCTAGTTTGAGAGCTCTGCACTGACTAAACAGTCAGTAACATGTGAGAGGGCCCTGCTCAGCCTACGCGTACCCCACCTTTCTGCAATTCTAATCGCTTACTGCTCGCACACCCTTCTACACATCCACGAAGTTTATATTCATTCGGAGAGTTCGTTCATGGTACTACAATTTTTAGAAACAGTAGTGTATTTGCTTATGATTACAACAGCCAAGCAAGAAGTAGGAATTAAACCAAGCACAGATAGACGATCGGTAGGTTAATGTCGGTAGATGTCAACCTCTACATTCAACAGACATTTGTGTACTTAATACATCTGTTACTCACATTCATCTAGGAGATGTAATTGCATTCAGTGTGTCGGAGAACCTCGAAAGTACTTTTCGCCACAGAAAAGTTCCTGACAGTATTGTGCTACCCTTATCTGTATCAAAACAGTAGACAAGGGTAGTGAATGTGTCTGTCAAAAGGAATTCACTCATTATACGAAAACCGAGAGGGTATTATTCACACAAGTAGAATACATAAGAATGTTTCTGAATGGGCTATAACTGAAGTGACCCAAGTGTCAAGCAACTTCCCAGAAGGATATCGGAAACGTCATTTCCCCATTGCGCCTATTCCCCTGGGACTTCTTGCTGAGGCAAATTGTACAAAACATTGACGAATCCCCTTTTCGCAACAAATTCTCGTAATTCCAAGGCGGGTAATTCTCCGGTTTCCCCAACAGCAACAACTGCTCCATCATCATCTTTCCCTTCATCCAAATCACCAAATTTCATATATCCTTCTTCACCCTCATACCAGGCTTCCAGAGTTAGCTTGCTACCCGACATTTGGCACTTGGAGGGCAACAGAATAAGTCAATCCCTATTGTCCAACGATGCACTCCCGCATCGTAATATGCTATTTTACACATAGGCGTTTTTCAAAACGTACAGTGCATACGACCTATGTAATTATACCTTGACACAAGTGGGCCTAAAGCATATTAGAACGTAATAATTACGCTTTGTGACCATCTGAGTGATAAGCACTCCACACTCTTTACGCTACCTACGCAGTTGAGCCTATGACGACACAAAGCAGGACTTGGGTTTATGCTGCTAGTGTGGTAAGCTAGTTAATCCCTATGCCACCGTATTAACTCCATTACTTGTTCCGAACTGACTTTACTAAACTCGCCGCAAAGCTTCAGTTGATTATCGAAAGAGGGCTTTGTTTTGACTAGCTAATTTCCTTTTGGTGTAATGCCATTTGCTTTCATATACTTTTGTTTCTTCACCACAAGCTACTAATCTCCATAACAAGCTTACACTCGAGGCAGTGAACAACGAGATAACCAGTTTTACCAACTGGCATCTCCTACACTGAAGCTTTCTTTCTGAGCGGGGACAAAGTTCAAGCAAATAAGCTTGATGTTGGAACACATTTTTGCAGGGATAGAATCTAGACTTCCAGAATCGAGTCGAACAAGCTACCGCGACGCCATCTCTCTCGGTATCGTATACTAGATACAACAATAGTTTTAGTAAGAATAGTTTGTTAAATATAGTTAGAAAAATTCATATTAGTGCAAATGCATAAGAATGTCTTTATAATTAATAATATATAGGTTATAAAATTAGGCTGGATTACATAATTTCCAAAATAAAAGACTGCTTTTGTTCCTAAACCAAAATGTTTTAACAACTGTATCCACAGTAACAATGAGTTTAGGGTGAATGTTTAGGTGGAACCCATACATGTGCGATATCCCGTAATAGAGTGGAAATACGAAGAAATCACATTAATGTTTGACCAAAAGCTTTTGACACGAATTACGCCGCTACTTCATACTAATGCCACTTCCGAGAGATCCACGACTACGAGGAACGAAAATTGGTTTAACTGGTTTCATTTAGTATCCCCTCTCACGCGTAATAACCTGCATCCCAGAGGTCGGGGCGAGGTTTATGTTTTCAAATACGTAGTCGACCATGAAAACGCAACAGGCGTGTAACGCTTTTAAAACGAGAGAAAAATACATTTGAGCGTATTATTACCACATTTAGCAGCAACAACTCAACTGAAGAGGGAATTAATGATCAACCAGTAATTACTACACCCAGCTGCCCTGGTCACTTTGGTTTTGGACACATAATCTATCGCAAACCCCCGGCCCTCACCGCTATAAGCACTTATGAATATACCTTCACCAATCAGTAGCTAACATATTTCTGTTGGACTAAACTGAGCTACGGAAGGGATTCAGCATGGAGGTCCAAACTTGGTTTATTGTATCTATGCCCCCAAGTGGGGCATCCGCGGGAGGAAGGATAAAGCGAGATGAGGCAGAGTGCGGTCGTCCCAAGGAGCCACGACAGTACAGGGCAGGGTCCCTAAACTTCACCAGTTGGAAACTCCCCAATAGGTCAGTACTACGGCATCCCACTCACGGTGGTCCTGAAACAACCCACCAGACCGGGGAAGGAAGTTTTACAAAGAGCATATTATTCCACTGAGATTTTTACCCTGAAAGACGAGATGTGAGACGTTATGAAACGATAATGCAGAAGAAATGGAGGGGATGTCATTAGCCTACTAGAATTCGCCTGGCGACTCGGGAAAACCCCCAAAAAACCCATGGGTCACATAGGTCGGCCCCGGGAATCGAACCCAGACCTCCCAAAGGCGGGCCACAGACGAAACCACCTGAGCCATTCCGCTCGATGAAAAGAACGTATTTCTGTTTCTCGTCTGCTATTTTTTACAACAGGATCGTTCTCCTTTGAGACCTGTTACCATTATCACCATAATTGTCGTTACCATGGCCCGGATTCTGATGAAAGAAAACCGAGTACGTTTTGAGAATACAAGAAATATAGAATGCTTAACCCGCACAGCGCAAAAATGATATGTAAAATAAATGGAAATTGCGTTATTATAATACTCTTTGAAGTCCTAATGATGTGTACACTCGTTTCCATTAATGCCGTCCCTTGTGGCTTTGCTACACATAATTTGAAGGTGTATAGCATGAAAGAGGTGTGGGTGACCAATTGTGACTGCGAGGATTACGTAGAATCAAAAGTCTGGTTGGTAGAAGTTTAAAACACTCTTTACTGCCGTAAAAAGACGTAAAATTGACAATGAACTGTCTTGAAGGTCGACTTGGTGCTCCGCCACACATAAACAAATGACAGAAATCACTGCGGTACAGCTCAAACGTGGACTGTCGCAATAATCATCACACAACTGCCGCTTTAACACCTTAAGGGATGTTTATACCCCCTGCCGTTGTTTCTAGAAAGCCTTTCGATAATATTCGCGTATGCAAGAGAAAGACAGAAAATTCCGGAGCCTCTCACTGTCTTTCTCGCTCACTCGTGCTGGCTGGCTGTATACAGCCAGAAGGTTTTTGCTGCGTGCCCGCCCGTTAAGGGTTTTACCGCAGGTAGGATTTGAATTGAAGTTTGTAGGATGAAGGTGGTGTAGGTCTTTTGGTTGGGAGTTAATTTAGAGGTTACTGAAGTACCTTTGGGTTGAGGGGGAGGATGCAGTACTTTGCACCCAAATCTTTTGTTTGTTTAATTTTTAGTTGGGGGAAAATTTAGATGCCAAACAGCTTAGAACTTTAGCTGCTGATAGGATTAGCTCCTGAGTTATCTAGGGTGCCCGCATGCCATACGGGGGACACGGTGCAGTCTAGATCGGCGTCTAGTAGGGTCATTGTCTTTCTCTTAGCAAGCGTCCAGCTCTCCTGCCCACGCGCCCGGCTGTGGCTTGCGGCAGCAGCACAACAATGCCCTCAGTGACAGTACTTTTCCGCACATGCACAGACACTCTGTTTTACTTCACAGTTCTAGATTATTCACAAATGGATATATCATTTTGAGCAACAGTTTTATTCAAAATCTCCTATAATAACGTTTAAACACAACTTAGTATCTATTTTGCACAATTAAACCATAAAATAAAGTTTTAAACGGCAACATACTGTAAAACTGATATAAATTATACTTTTTACTCTCAAAGAGGCCCTTTTATCCCATAGATATCAACCAACTGAAAAGGAGTTAACTGCCGATATGACTATAGCTGTTATAGGCGGGGATATAAATGAGGCGAATAATAATATTAAAACACACACAGGCCACTACTTTGGTCGAAAAACAAAGGCAGAACGCTGCACAAACACCTCGCTGTTATGTAAGCGCTGACTGAGAAACTTCGTAAACAAACTCGTGATGCAGTAGGGGCAGCATACATGCAACCCAGGGTACAATGATATCATTTTCTACATCCATTCAACAGACTATTCTTAGAATAGTTTATCCTTCTGTTTACTTCATCTAAAAGATATAATTAAAGAAATGGGTTTTATTGCATATTTCCTTGTATATACAAACAATGGGAATATGCCAACAGAGTAGCCTTAAGCGACAGTAAAATCTTTTAAGCGATGCACGCTTTGGAACACAACTCTTTGCATGACCAAAAGAACGGATTACGAAAAAAAAAATCGACGAGTTTTATTTAAGAAAAGTAAGCATTTGAAAAATTAGTCGAATAACAAAGAATGTCTGAAAAGCTTTAACGTCATAAATAGAATTATTTAACAAACCGTGCACTGCAACGAAATATATCTACGTGTTTTGTGTACTAAGATTTTGTCCAGTTATACAGTCATTCAAAATCAAGAGCACTTCACAGATAATTCTCAGAAAATTCAAGATACATATTTGATTTGTCATTCAAATGTCAAGTAAAAGTGTTAGGAGACATTTTTGGCAAATCAAAAGGTGGCGAAATGTTTAAAATTGTTAATTTCTTTGTGTTTTTTCCTTGGAAGTTGCTGAACTTAACTACCAAATTTGTCATTTTATTTTTTAGTTGTGCTGTTTACACAAGGGCGCATATACGTAGACCTTTCCCAAAATTGTTTTTAATTTTTTTTATTCAGAGATCTTCGTAAAGTGTCATTGATAACTACATCTTTTAGGTGAAATGCAAGGCTTCCTACGCAGTAAGGAAAATAAAAACAACACCTTTTAGAAATTACTTCCGAACGCTACCTTAAAGTCATGAAAACTGAGATATCAGACTCCTAAAAACTTCTAAGATAATCTCCAATTTGGTATGACAATTCCTTATTTATAAATGCCCCAACGATTTTCGCATTCATTTAGACTTATTTATGAAACTTTCCAATTAGAGCTAGCCTCATTAAGAATGCAATTATTTGTTTTAAAGTCCCCTCAAAGAAAACATACGGTCGCGTTAATTACCAACATTCTGCTGAAAAAAAAGTGCTAATGAAAGCCAGGCTGCAACTGAATTATGTTAGGAAGGAGGGGAGAGCAAAATGGCGAAATTACACCTCTCTTCCATTAGCGCTGTAAAAATAGAGGCGCAAAGCGATTATCTGGAAGCTGATGACAAGACCATTAAGAAGAACGTGCAACAAATATCTTTCTATACCTCAATGTATTGCTAAATGTGACATTCTAGATTTTATGTTAATCATTAGATAACTCGCAGCATGTGGTCGAGGAAGTCCTACACCGTTTCGCTGAATACTTTGACTTTTGAGCTTGTTTTTCCACTTATCAATTTCTGGATATTAAGTGAAACTTTTTACATGCATAGAGCAAGTATGTTGGCATAATGTATATCTGTAATTAGTAAAACAGTTACTTAGCAACGACTTGCTCGTCACCGTTTGAGTAAAGATTACTTTCCATTATCATTAGTTTAAACCGTATACCAACTACCGGTTTCTGTCACCGTTACTTATAGATCTATTACTGAAAAACCAGTTACTTTTCGCCACAGCTACTTCTACGTCTTATCGAATAACCAATTACTGTCAGCTTTACTTTTGTATTACATAGCTAGTTACTTTCAATCACAGTTACTTTTGTAATCCTTACTAATTAATTTCTTTCCCGTTTACTTATTTATTCGTACTAGGAAACCGGTTATTTCCTTTCACAGTTACTTAACCTGTTACTTTCTGTACTTCATAACTTATAACCTTACCTTATATTCGTTAATGATTAAGGAGTTACTCTGTGTCATCGTTTCTTTGTAACGATTTATTTGGTATCACCGTTACTTTCGTATCAGTTACTAAGCAACTTATGTTACTGTTGTACTCGTTCCCCAGTGTTTACTTGCTATCTCAATGCGTTGTAGGAAACAAGTTCCTTCTTGTTACCGTTCCTAAGTAACAAGTTCCTTACTGTCATTGTTACAGAGTAATCTGTTATTTTATGCCATCGTTACTGAGTAAAAAGCTACGTTCTGTAATCGTTACTGAGTAACCTTATTTTCTGTCAGCGTTACTGAGTAACCTGTTATTTTCTGTCAGCCTTACTAAGTAACCTGTTATTTCCTGTCAGCGTTACTAAGTAACCTGTTATTTTCTGTCAGCCTTACTAAGTAACCTGTTATTTCCTGTCAGCGTTACTGAGTAACCTGTTATTTTCTGACAGCGTTACTAAGTAACCTGTTATTTTCTGTCACAGTTTCGAAGGTTCCAGTTATTTTATGTCACCGTAATAGAATAGCTAATTCCTAAGTTGTTTTCGGGAAGCAAGCCAGTTGAAAAGATTAGCAATCGATGCTTCGGGAGCGCGCATCCTTTTTTTTTAATTTACGTCCTCCAACGTTGTCATATCGGATGATGAATGGAATGGGTGAAATGATGCTCAAATGAGCCCGGGGTCCATGGAGCTCAGAGTTACCCAACATTCGTCTATCAGGATAAGCGAAAACCCCGGAAAACCTTATCCAGGTAACCCACCCTGACCGAGATTCGAACTCGGAACCTCTTGAACGTGAGGCAGACATGCTACCACCACGCTACCGAGGCGGGCAGTGTGCATCTCTCCCATCATCAGGATAGTTATTAAATGTTATAACCACAAATGAATCACTGGATATAACACAAATATAAACAAAGACAAAACACTATCACAATTCGCATTACTGAACAAAATACTATTTTCAGTAAATTAAATGCCAGGTCAGGAGATGGCGTGAGTATAGAAAATTAATTGGGTCAAAGAAACGTAACTACTTGATTATCAGGTTGTATTGATCTGTGCTTCTTAAGTCCACGGATTTCCATTTTAAGGCCGGTTTCCAAGAGGAGCTGAACTGAAATCCAGCATCACGATTAAGCGAGCTCCTCTTGGAAACCAGCCTTAGAAATGGAAATCCGTCAACTTAAAAAGCACAGATGAGTACAGCTTGATTATCAAGTTAAGTACTTTTTTTTTACCCAATTAATTTTCTATACTCACGCCATCTCCAACATTTAATAACTCTCCTGATGATGGAAGAGATGCACACTCCCGAGAACAACTTGAGGCCACGCCGTGGCTCAGTGGTTAGACCGATTGGCTCTCAGCAAGGCGGCCCGGGTTCGATCCCAGGCGACCGCAAAGTGAGATTTGTGGTGGACAACACGGCGCTGGGGCGGGTTTTCTCCGCGATCTCCGGTTTCCCCCGCCATCTCATTCCACCGGTGCTCCATCTTCATCTCACGTATCAGCAGTGGCATCGCCTGCGGTGCCGTATGTAGTAAAAGCGGGCGTTACACACTACACATTTCGAGAACAACTTGAGCATATTCGTTGCCAGGAAAGCTTCAGGTCTTATTTTAGCTAATTCCTTGATCGCCAGTGCATTATCTCTTGTTTACTGTTCCAATGAAACCGCCCACTCTTAACCACAATGGTACCGGCGACCTTTTGCCCTTGGTACACACTGTCTACCAGCAAAGTCATTGCATTTTCTGGAGGTTTCATACAAAATCACTTTCATTCATACTTCCATCCTGTGGCTAGAAAAGAGTTCGAGGCCACCCCTATTGTACAGCAGGCAGATGTTCTAATGCACATTAAAACAGAAGGTGTAAATCGCAGTCCATTGCACAGAGAGAGGTAGTTTCAAGCTTAGAAAGAGCAAGAAAATCAATGATCTGGTCGATGTGTACTCTCCACTTCAGACAGTGTATTGTTTGTTCGCCCGTCACTCAAAAAACGGCTGAATTGAATTTCGTGAAAAGTGCGTGCACATTAAACAATCTCGTCAAGATGGGCTATAAACCGCACTCGACTGAGTCGACGTCAAAAACTCCTCTGCCAAAAATAACTTGCTCGTCGAACTGCATATTACGAGGGGGTCTGTCGCTAATTAACCGCAAAATCAATGCAGGTAGCGTTGGCGGGGAGCATATCGCATATATACGTCCGTCAGAAAGCTGGCCGGTTAAAAGGATAACCTTAATTAAATACTCTTTGGAGATCTCAATTCAAGCGTTGTTTGAAATGTGTGTGAGCAGTACATTTATATACGGGAGATAAACCTCTGCGGATGACTTTACTGACATTTCTAAATCAAAATGCAATTATAATTACCAAATAAAATAAATAATTTCAACGTTACTACAATAAACTGCTGAATCTAATGAAAATAAAATACAAATTAAGTTTAGAATAGAAACAATTTTGCTAAATCCTTTCACTTAAATATAACATTTTTAAACCTATCACCAATGATCTTTTAAGGGTATGTATGACTGAAATTTTCAAATTCTGAACTAATAATGCTAGCTTTTTCAAATTTACACCATAGGTGTAGTATAATGTAAACATGTTACAACCTAAATTTAAACCATCTTTCTCCAGCAGTTTAGAAATTATGATAAATTTTGTATGTTTTTTGTTACGTCACTAAAAAGTCCCTTGCGACAAAATATTTTGAATTTTGGTCTAATATTTTAACCCTATGTTCATAATACACATACTTTTTGAAATTGCCCTGGGTTTTTCTGTCTCATTTAGTTTAGGTCACAAAAAGTTTTTAATTTACAAATTTTTTTTTGTCTAAAAAACTGTAAGTTTTGTGTTTGAAAATTAAAAATATATGCTTATATACATTTCACAATAAAACCTAGGGCAATTTCCATTCCTCATGATATTCTGAACCTGTGTAGGAAATTTCATGAATGTAGTACAAAAACTGCATCGCAAGGAGCATTTTACAGGAAGAAAAATGCTGAAAATATGAACATTGAGAAAACAGCGATTAAAGATTTGATTGCATAACTCACATTAAAATCCACCAGGCTGATAGGTTGGACCCTCAGATTTCTTTTTCCTCTCCTCTGTTGCTGCTTTTTCCACCTTTTTCTTCTTTAGATGTTGCTTTTCTTCTGCACAACTTCGCTTCTTGCTTTGCAGGATACGAGTCTGATCTCGCTGCACTGAAGTTTTCCTTGCTGAGTCTACTACACTTTCACCTCTGATATTTTGCTGCAGCTCCAATGACTTAAGACTACCCATGTTAAACTCACTGATGCTTTTAATAACAGCAAGATCCAATTTTTGTTTTGATATGAAAACTTCCTTTGGGCACTTATTCCATATGACATGATGCAAAGATTCATTGGCATTCTGTGTTTTTCCTGTTTTGCACCTCTCTAGTAATGTTGTAGAAGCCAGCCTCTGATATATTGGCAACATTTTAGCAACTATTTTGTCTGAAAGCCTTATTTTTCTTTTGTTGAATTGAAAATTTAAGAACGGAAAACAGACAAAGAATGTGGATGTAGGCAAAAGAGGGCGTGACTCTGACAGAGTTTAAAGGCCACCGACATTTAAATAAGCATTTAAAAATGGTGTTCGGAGGCAAATTATGCATTTTTCACATTCGGGAATGTATAAATTATTTTATAGAATTAAAATTAAAAAAGTCGTTATTTTCACGATTTTCATGAAATTTCAGTCATACATATCCTTAACACGCAAAACGGGGGGGGGGGGGGGGGAAATACCCATTTTTAATACAGTAAAAAGTTTACAAACTACGGTAACTTTTAATGTTCTAAATTTTCTAATGGTATGAATTTCGCAAATTTTTTGAGCTATACTGTTCGAAAACACACAATCACATACACGGTGCTCAATTGTTTAGGCGCTGGCCTACTGACCTCCAGGTCACAGATTCAAAACCGATTTTAAGTGTGCTAAAAAGCGACAAGCAAAAGAACTGCGGGGCGAAATTCCGGTTTACCGGCAGCGTTGATAATCCAATTGACAGCGTCGTTAACAGATAAATATTTATTTACACAGCCTTTTTTTAATTTACTATGTATTTCTTTTCCTTACTTAACAGTTTTTTATTTTACGTTTATTTTCCTGTTTTCTGTAGTTTCACACATACACACAAACACCAATGCCCAAGGCGGGACTCCAACCCACGACCCTCTTACGCGGCAAAACGCTAGAGACATACGCCCTAGCGACCATGGCTAAGAGGCTTTGCTAACGTTTACTCAAAATCTGTTTATTAGATTTGTATATACGATTTATTTACTTTCTGATTTATTACTTATTCTGGTAGTGTATATATATATATTTAATTTACGTCCGCCCCAACGTTAACTTATATCGGACGGAGAATGAATTGGGTGAAATGATGCTCAAATGAGTCCAGGGTTCATGGAGCTTAGAGTTACCCGACATTCGTCTTGAAGGATAAGGGAAAACCCCGGAAAACACCTTATCCAGGTAACTCACCCTGACCGAGATTCGAACTCGGGACCTCTTGAACGTGAGGCAGACATGCTACCACCACGCTACCAAGGCGGGCTAGGAAGTACATATTGCAATACTACTACTGTTCGCCAAAGCAAAGAAAATCCCTGACAGGAATGTGCCACCCTCACAGTGCGGCCAGGGCACTGTGTGCGACGGAGAACGCGTGCTATACCAGGAGCAGAACCGTTTAAAATAGCATGCACGTTATTCACTCGGTATACTAAAACCGAGAAGATTTATTCACAAAAGTAGAAGACGTCACAATGTGTCGGAACAGTGTCTAACCTACTTGCGTCACATTCCCCTGGGATTTTCTTTGCTGTAGTAAACTGTAAGTACGTCGCAGAGAAAGTAAAACTGCAATGCAAAATTTAAAGATTATTTGGGAAATAGTTAATGGTACAAAAGATTTGGCCAAGTGTGTGTTCTAACAGTACTGTATTTTGAATGTGATGACTTTTGGTCTCTCCACTTCTTTTCGTTTCACCCTCTTTGGGGTACGTTGAATCAATCATTTTCCTATGTGCTGTTCTTTTCTTAGTTCCCAGGATTTCATTCTATATGATCTCCCTCCCCCCCCCCCCCCCACCTTTCTACTGCCGAGATAATGGGTTCGGATTTTAATGTAGATTTATCTTTGAACCTTATATATTTGTTCTTAGTTATTACTTTTGTTGTCCCGTCAAGTAATGATTTTCTGCGAGTTTTAATTCTGCTAAGTCTCTCAGATTCTTTAAGCCAGTCAGATTTTGTTTTAAGGTTACAGGCTTAATTATGAGAAAAGCACTCTAAAATTTGGTGTCAAAATTTCAACAGAAATACCTGTCTTGAAACACCGGATTTAAAAGAAACTGTATTCCTAGTAAAATGCTTCTATGTATGTTTAAAGACCACAACAAAATCAAAATCTCAGCTACAATATTCAAGGAATGCAACAAAGGTATTCAGAAAACCCAGTCAGATCAAATTAACCCTATACGTAAGGGGGGGGGGGGGTGAATCACTACCTATTGCTTTCAGGTATATCAAAACTTTCAAATCAGATGACCTGCGTTCGATTCTCGGCTGTAGAATATAACTTTTTTTAGTCGATATTATTTTCCATCCTTGGAAGTACGTGTAGGAGTAATTTTTACAAAGAAATCCTAACGTAAAGTCAAAGACATACAAGTGGACGTCATTGCTGACGAGCAACTGTTCCGAAAGTAAAGTCAATATTTCTTTTTTGAGTGACGCCGTTCACGTTGTACAAAATCTATTTTCTCTGGAAACATGAAACTATATATTTCGTTGAAAGTTCCATATGAACCATTCATGTAGAACACTAGGGAAAGCAGAGCCTAATGAAGTGCATTACATATATGGTTGTGTAACACGATGTTGGGCTCGAGTTTATGACCAAATTCCAATACCGAGCTGTTGTAAGCACCCTCGAAAATCAATAGGCCGATTAACGTCAAGAACTGACCGGTCGTTGAGTTACGGCTTGTTGAATAAATCAAGGAAGCCTAGTAAACATATTCCAGTGTCTGACATTCCATCATATACGCTCCCTCTCCCTCTCCCTCTCTCTCTCTCTCTCTCTCTCTCTCTCTCTCTCTCTCTCTCTCTCTCTCTCTCTCTCTCTCTCTCTCTCTCTCTGTGTGTTACATTAAAGAATTTTAAAAATGACTTGGTTCTGACTAAAATCGCCATGTTTAAAACAGATGAAACGCGCAGGATAGAATCCTAGGAAGGGCATTCAGTAGGTCGATCGCACTTGATCTATTTTATCTATGCGCTACGTGAATCGAATCTGGACCTCCCGAATGTGGGTCACAGGCGAAATCCCTTGAGCCATGTCGCTCACTAATGAAATGCATAATTCGAGATCATTTCGGGAAACAAGCCAGCTGAAAAGACGATTAGAAATCGACGATTTGGGTGCGTACATCTATCCCAACATCAGGAAATTTTAAGAAATGTTATAAACACAAATGTAATACTGAATATAGCACAAATATAAACCTTAATAATTATGTCCTCTTAGAAACCGGCCTTAAAACTGGATATCCGTCAACTTAAGAAGCACATACACCTTGATCATCAAGTTAAGTAGTTACGTTCCTTTAACCCGTTTCTTTAACCCAATTGATTGTCTATACTCACGCCATCTCCTGACCTGGCATTTAATTTACTGAAAAATCTTTTGTTCAGTGATGCGAGTACTGATATTTATTAAATATCCTGATGATGGGAGAGGTGTACGCTACCGAAACGTCGATATCTAATCATCTTGTGTGTGTTTAGGTCCTCCAACGATAAGTCATATCGGATGATGAATGGAATGGGTGAAATGAAGCTCAAATGTGCCCAGGGTCCACAGAGCTTAGAGTTACACGACATTTGTCTTTTAGGATAAGGGAAAATCCTGGAAAAAAAACTTATCCGGGTAACTCAGCCTGACCGAGATTCGAAGTCGGGACCTCTTGAACGTGAGGAAGACACGCTACCATCTACGCTACCGGGGGTTTAATCGTCTTTTCACCTAGCTTGTTTCCCGAGAAGACCTCGAACGTATTCGTCGCCAGGAAAGCTTCAAAATGAAATGTGTAGTGTTTAACGCCCGCTTTTACTAGATACGCACCGCAGGCGGTGACACTGATACATGAGATGAAGATAGAGCACCGGTGGAATGAGATAGCGCGGGAAACCGGAGGTCCCGGAGAAAACCCGCCTCAGCGCCATGTTGTCCACCACAAATCTCACTTTGCCACCTTGGTGAGAGCCAAGCGGTCTAACCACTGAGCCACGGCGCGGCCCTCAGCAAAGTTTCAGGTCTTATTTTGAAATGTATAGTATATCTTTAATTACCTGGTCAAGTTCTCTGCATTCGGAATAACATTTGTATAGCTAGTACACCGTAAGAGATTTAGGAATATTACTACACACACAAAAAAAAACGCAGATCTTGTTCTAAGCACATTTGTCAAATATTTCTTTGATGGAGCAAACCATTTGCGAGATACTATCGATTGGAATTTTCAAATGCTTACACTTTTCTCAAATGCAAAGAAATTTGAAAGCCACTACATGCGACTAACTCCTAAAAAATTTGACTATCGCTTAAGCCTAATGTGGCTGCAAGGAAATATTTAATAAAGCCTTTTCTACAAAGGTTTATGAGATAGACGGAAGAATAAGATTCTGCAAGAACAGGTTTGGGAAAGTCATGTGACCACATACGTATAGTTGCGCTGAAAATGCTCTGCCATAGCCGGGATTTGAACCACGGCTAGTGTAAAAGAAGAATTAACTTACATTAACTGACCTAACACTATCTGAATTATAAAACCAGAGACTTACAGCATAGTAAGTCGCAATTAAGGTAGTTGTCTCATGTGTTTATGAGAACTCCTAGTGATTTGCCGGGAAAAAAACACGTATCAGTTGGAGAATTTAATGTCATATCGGCATGTTGCCATGGTAACTCAATGGCTAGAGCAACCGGACGGAGACCGGAAGATCCGTGGTTCAAATCCCGGCTATGGCACTGAATCCTTATGAAAGAACAAATAATTTCCATAGAGGATGGTTGGGTTGCCTTGATTACCGTGACGAACGTACACCAGTTGCATGCAGACCACACATGTTGTGTTAGTGCGGTAAGCCTCCGCCAGGCAAGTTCATAAGGTCGATTCATGTTGTTCGGATTTCGGCAATCATGGAAGCGACAAATCCTTGGAATCCGCCCGTTCCCTAGGGGCGCAGCCCTCCCAATAATACGCTGCTCAGTGGCGCCAGTGACGGTCCCACATTCCTTTTAATCGTTGCTAGCACTACATAAATCCTTATAACGGGCCACCCTAATGAAAACGCACACTTCGTCTTATACCATTTGCTTTCGATGCTATATATTTATTTACTCGTTGTCTCTAATTTACAGTGAATATATAAGGAATATTATATGATTCACATCTCACACTAGAGTATATCACTGTATAGCCTTTGCTCGAACCTTTGACATAGTAACCAAACTATTCTGGATTTTGGTGCGAGATAAAAGGACAGAAAAGTTACTGCTTTTCACAGCATGGTTGTGACGTACAGTGAATGTGCAATTAGAGAAATGAAAATGTGTAGTGTTTAACGCCAGCTTTTACTACATACGGCACCGCAGGCGATAACAATGATGATACATGAGAAGATGGAGCACCGGTGAATGAGATGGCGGGGGAAACCGGAGATCCCGGAGAAAACCCGCCCCAGCACCGTGTTGTCCGTGACAAATCTAATTTTGCGGTCGCCTGGTATCGAACCCGGGCCGCCTTGGTGAAAGCCAAGCGGTCTAACCACGGCGCGGCGCAATTAGAGAGATCTCGAGTTAGACTAACGGAAGAAGAAAAGGCCTCACGACGTCACGAGAAAAATTGAAGTGACGCTCGAACGCATTCACTATTACAGAATGTAATCACTTTGTGGTCCTACAGTCAGACAATAACGAAGGCTAAACAGCAGCAAGCTGCATGTGTCAGAATGCACACAGCTTTTTTCATACAGATTCATGCTTTATGGTGCACTATTTAGGATTGTCTGAACAAAACAAACATTAAGCCCCGATATTATACACCAAATGACCAGGAAATTGGTGTGTGATATGCTGTAAATTTGTATCGAAATTATACGGCCTATATTATTTAAGGATACAGTTGATGGATAGAGGTACTGGGATACAATATTCAAGACACTACTGAAATATCTGAGTGACACTAAGTTTAAAAAATTACATTTTAAAAAACACTTTTCTACAGCACATATAGATCATCTCTCATTTTGCCCCCTTGTATAACGCAGGTGTAGCGTGTCTGTCTCACGTTCAAGACGTCCCAACTTCTAATCTCGGTCAGGGTGATAAGGTTTTCCCTTATCATGAATGATGAATGTCCGGTAACTAAGCTCTATGTACCGTGGACTCACTTAAACATATCATTCATCGTCCGATATGACTTAACGTTGGAGGGCATTGGTCGTCTCTGTATCGTGGTGGTAGTGTCACGTTCAAGAGGTTGCTAGTTCTAATCTCGGTCAGGATGATGTTTTCCTTTTTTCTGAAAGACGAACGTCTGGTAACTAAGCTCTATGTACCGTGGACTCATTTAAACATATTGTCACCCGAACGTCGGAACACCCTATAGAGCGGGCAAGCAGGGGACGGTCGGCGTTCGCCACACCCCCCCCCCCCCCCCCCGTTTGTCTTGTGGCGTCGGCGAGGGGTGGCTGGGAGAAAAAACATCACTGCGCCGTCTCTTTCTGTTGCACCTGTGTTCTCGAACTTGCGGGATATTTCATCTAATCTAGAACCTTCCACATCGGCTAGCTGACCCTATATAAGCAACACGTCGGGCAAGAGGAGTTAGTTCTTGGCGTAAGAGTGCAGTGCTAGTGTACGACGAGAAGACTGTGCGAGTGCATCGGAGGATTGTACGTAATTACGAGTGCAAGTGAAATTGTAACAGACGAACTGGTGAATCGTAATTGTGTGCATTACGTAATTCTGTGTAATTGGCAAGAGTTTAACTGTAAGTCGGTGGAAATAAAGAACACTGAGTGGTGCAATTGGACTTTTCATTTCACGAACCCACAAGGTCACAATATCATTCATCGTCTGATATCACTTAACGTTGGAGGACATTAGCCCGTCTCTGTATCGTGGTGGCAGTGTCACGTTCAAGAGGTTGCTAGTTCTAATCTCGGTCAGGATGACAAGGTTTACATTTTTCCTGAAAGATGGACGTCTGGTAGCTAAGCTCTATGTCCCATTAACTCACTTGAACATCATTTCATTAATCGTCCGATTTGACTTAACGTTGGAGGACACTAGCCCGTCTCTGTATCGTCGTGGTAGTGTCACGTTCTAGAGGTCCCCAGTTCTAATCTCGATCAGAATGACAAGGTTTACCTTTTTCCTGAAAGATGGACGTTTGATAACACTAAGTCCGTGTACTCTGGACTCATTTGGTTATTTCACTCAGTGTCCGATATGACTAACCGATGGAGGACGCAAATATTCTCATTAATATTTTTCAAGCTGGAGTAACCAGTGAGGGACTACGGGCATCACAATTCCTTAAACTTACGTATGGATCTTTGTTTATGGAGAAACGATAAATAAAATGTATCTGAACAACCCGCACATGCGGAAGAGCTGAAAGACAGTATCACAAGAGAAATTTCTGAAATTTCTAAAGAAGAATTAATGCGTATTAATGGATTGTTATTTAAAAAGTGGAAGCACAAACATAATTTCCAACGCCTTATGTGGTATGTGTATATCAACACGACCGGCAGCAGCGTGCGGTCCTACGGAAGCAGGAGACCGCAAAGTAGCCGACCAGGAGTCACAAATAACGCACTGTAGAAAAGACCATTTCTAGAAGAGTATATTTCGATTAATATGAAGTAGAAGAAGAGAAGTGCTTTAAGAATAGTTTGCACACAGTAGCTAGGAAGTACTCGTAAGATAAAGCGCCACCTTTAACACTTGTACCACAAACGGTTCCAACTTCCGTGGGTCGAAGTGGCAACAACAGAATCTGGTCACATATTCATTCCCAGTATACTCTATAGAGTACGTGCTGGGAAGTATCTCGGGGGATTTGCTCAAGCCGCTTGATCCGCTATCTCTCCCCGGGACTAACTCTGCTAGGGATGATGTTCCACCCCATGCCCCTCACTTCAAAATCACTTTCTCGCGAATTTACATCAACGCAGTTCGATATGGCAAATTTCTCCAGAATTACGTGCTCTGGGATGAGTCTCTTTTATGGTACCACAGGGAAATAATGTTACATTTTACGGAATACTAGATTGGACATTTTCAGAACCTCTTCATATAAGCTACACTTTACAGTGCAACGATTTACATTTACCCAGTTACACATATTGATACTTTACACAGACCTCATATGACTTTCTTAAATTCTATAGTATATTTGCGGGCATTCAAACAATGTTTACATTCTAATAGAGACAACCTTTCCTTTAGCTGCATTAAACATTTTATTTCGCCAATCACGTATTTAGAGTTACTACAGGGCGTATTGTAAAATTTGATACACACCACACCGAAATACATGTTTCGAGAAGCCTTGAATCAAAGACATGCTTATAGAAAAACGACTGTGTATGTTGTGAGCAACCAAACTCAAAAAACAAAACGCCAGATAATTACAAAACTTGGTAATTGAGTGCAGCATTTTACATGGATGCCACACTAACATTTAAAAAAAAAAAAAATCTCCCACCTCAAACTGCCCTTTATGTATAAAAGTATCCTAACACTTATTTGATTATTATACCATATATTTAATACATCTTTATAACAAATATATCGTCTATCGTAATTTTTAGGAATGTTCTCTGAAGCCTTCCTTATTTTGGATGACTTCTGTATAACTGGTAAACCGTAAGAGAAAATTCTTGTCACAAAAATGTAGATCCCGTTAAAACATGAAAAAACGCCTAAGTATAAGGAACCTCCTTGAAGACTGAGAAAAACCTCAGAGGGATTTGAACCGCGAGTTTCCGGTTTGACAGTCCCTGCCTTAACCACATCGGGTACCGCTGTCCGTCACCGGTACCGCAATAGAGGTTGAAAAAAAAATTGCACGAGGTAAAAAACCACTAAGATAGCTATGAATAAATCAAATATAAACTACCTTCGCTCCAAAATTGCCATATGATAAGCTGCTATGACATTAAATTTGACACAAAACTCTGAAAAGCAACCCAACTTTGCTTAGTTAACAAACAAATTGACTGTGAAACTTTTTAAAGTACTAAAAAGGAAATTAAAAGAGATGTAGGTTAGAGAAAAAATGCCAAATTTTACTTACCTATATTCCAGATCCTCAAAACTATTAATTAAAATGGCTAGTCATGTTTGAGAAAATAAAAAACAGGTAACTAAACGCTGTAAGAAATTGGAATGGAAGAAATACACTGATAATTTACGAAAATGCCACTAGTATAGTGCGTACTTATCACGTCGATAATGGGGGCCCACAGGTCGAGATCTACTTACAGTTCGTGGTTAGCCAATTACCTTTTGCAATACTTGAAAAACAGCAAAAATAAATGATATATCAAAATTGCTACAGTTCTGTAGGTATTACGTCATTTTCTATTGGTGCCGTAAATATTAAAAACTATAAGTAGAACCATAAATATTGACATCGTTGCGGACATGATTTAAACAAACAAATACGTATTTGAGTTTGATTTATGAGTCACTATGTTTACACTCAAACTTCACTTACTTGTTGTTGTACAATTGAAACGTTTTCAAGATCATTCGATCTCATCCTCAGCTGTTTGGTGACTAAATGAACCTTCCTCTTCTTCTCTAAAATTACTAAACCTGCAAGATAATCACATCCAATTTATTATGGAAGTAGAAAGAGACAACACCCTACCCTTGTTGGACCTCAAGATAACTAGAAATCGTCATGGTGTAGATTTTGGAATATACAGGAAGCCCACACACATAGATAATTACATAAAGAAAAATGAATACAACCCAGTTTCACATCAACTAGCTGCCTTTAGAAGTCTAATTCACCGGCTATACAACATCCCACTGAGTAAGGAGGAATTTTCGAAAGAACAACAACACGTAAAAGACAAAGCGGTATTAAATGGATTCAACCCAGCCATCATAAGGAACATGATGAAGAGAAGGGAAAAACTGAAGATAATATCAAAAAATACCACTCTCACACCACTTAAAAATACAAATTGGCAATATAGAAAATTCACCTACCATACATGGGCTTTTAGAAAATTTGAACAAATCTTCAAAAGACTAAACTTAAAACTAGCACCGGAAAACAAATTCAGTCTGAGGAACCTGTTAAATAAACCACTGAAAAATACAATCCCCAACAATTTGAAATCAGGAATTTATCAGATTAATTGTGAAACCTGTGAAAAAAGCTACATAGGAAAAACTAAGAGAAACTTGTTAACCAGGCAAAAAGAACACCAGAGGAACATTAAGTTGAAACAAACAGAAAAATCTGCAGTTTCACACCATTTTTGGACAGAAAACCACAACATTGGCCACAACATTCAACTGTTAAAATCTTTAAGTACACCCATAGAATTGGATATTTGGGAAAAAATATTCATAAACAAAAACCGTGATAAAGTTATAAATTTTGAAATTCCGGCATTAAATGAAGTATTTAAACTTAGTGCCCCTAACACCAGATGGCAGAGTGATCGGAGCTCCGTAGTAGTGGAAGAAGAGGAAGGTTCATTTAGTCACCAAACAGCTGAGGATGAGATCGAATGATCTTGAAAACGTTTCAATTATACAAGTGAAGTTTGAGTGTAAACATAGTGACTCATAAATCAAACTCAAATATGAAGAATACTTCACTGTTAATAATGCTTCTGCTTTTAATATTTAAAACAAATACGTGTTTACAATGATTAACTCACAAATCAAGTATTGCAAAAAGCATATTTTTGTGTTTATCCGATATTTTTCATTCGATACATACTTTTTCCTACACCCCCCCTTCCCATTCCAAGAAACCTAAACTGAAAATTTATGGCTAAATCGCGACATGACTAATATTTTCCTCTACCCATCACAAATATGAGGTAGAGAGTGTATCAAATAATAAATTCGCAAAAACTCTCTTCACCCCAGCTTTTGTTCCGCGCCAGTCGATCCCTCCCAACCAAACGAAACAAACGAGAGGCAGAAACAAACCCGTAACCATGGTAACAGCAGCACAGCGAGGTAAACAAAGGACGCAGCAAGTTATTTTCCACACGTGCGCCCTTCTACTGCATTATTTCATTAGTGTCACCTTAATTAGAAATGCATACCTACGTCAGTCAGAAGTCGCGGTAACTTTCTTTGCGATAATACAAGAGCACAAGTTGTGTCCGTCCGTCAGACACCTGATTGCATTAGAAACAAGGGCTTTCAATTCTCCATATCTCTGGCTAAGTGAACTCGGCTTTGTGCAATTAGCTTTCAGGGCTACGAACAATCTAGCAGCTGAAACATCAATGCTACCACATTCCTGGCACACAGTGAGCTGCCCTTTTTGTATTGAAAACACATTTGGGTGAATCTCCCTTAACTTCCCTAATCGCTGATGAAAAATGTTAAGGTAACAGCGATATGCTGCCTGGGAAAAATCAGAAATGATGTATTACGGACATGCCTTTGCTGCATGGAGTGGAACCATAATCTTTATATATCTGTACCGTTACTTTTTTCAAGCGACATACAGCTTAAAACTTTTTTAAAATGTTGCACTGACTATAATAAACGTTGTCCGCCTATGAGCCTATAGGTAGCTGCGCGCAGATCGCAAGAAAAATAATTTTCAAACAAGATCACATGTAACGAAAAGAAAATCAACCGCATTACATGTTCTTCCATTGATTACGTTCAAGAGAAGAGATAGGCCAATCCCTCGTAGCCATGGCCGTTAGAGCATATGTCTCTAGCGTTCCGTCGCGTGGAAGGTCGCGGGTTCGAGTCCCGGTGGGACATAGGTGTATATGTGTACATCTAGAGCAAACATCTCCCTTCGATGGCCAAATGAGTTCTTCCTCAAAGGAAAGAGAGAGAGAGAGAGAGAGAGAGAGAGAGAGAGAGAGAGAGAGAGAGAGAGAGGAGATGATTTTACGTCACTGTAAGTTCTTATCATTTAACACTTCTAAAATACCAATAAAGGCAAATAATTAAAAAAATTTAATCAATCTTCTAGTCTGTGTGTAACATTCTTTCTTGTCAAACTTGAGCCTATGGAAGACAAAGCTGAGACATGGGTAAAAACATTTTGAAACTGACTGACTCAAAAAGAGTACCTTTAGAAAGTTTGTGAACAGTGTAAGTAAAAACGAAAAGTAGGAGGCACGAAGATTTTCCAGAAAATCCTCCGACTACCTTTTAAATGGAACACTTGTCCAAATTGTTTAATTCTCTCACCAAAAATAAAATCCGCTTTTGATTGGAATGCAGTATATTTAAGATATTTTCATTAGAAATGAAGTGTATATCTTTGATTTTCTAGGAATGTCATGTCATCGCTTTGAATGGCATTTCTTTAACTGGTAAACCGTAGTCCACAAAAAAGGTAAATCTTATTAAAACTCATAATTTATGTCATTTAAAAAAAAAAAAAAAAGTTTTTAAGTCATTTCGAGGATATCACATCACTTCAAATCACTAGACAACCAGTTTTGAAACATTTATCACTTAAAGTCTACTATATTCTCATATTCCCTTGTCGTTATTCATTTTTTATCTCTTGGACATACAAATAGAACGTAATGTCAAAGACCGTCATCTAGACAACCAGTTTTAAAACATTTGACTATCACTTAAAGTCTGCTGTATTCCCGTATTGCTATAATAAAATGTAATTAAGTAATTTGTACAAACGTACCTATATCTCAAATGAACTTCATAGTACAAAAATAAGTATCTTAAGCAATAGTATGTACACGAGTACACATATTAAAACAGAATGTACTACTGTGTCTAGCTCAAAATGTACAGGTTGTGTGTCTCACGTTCAAAAGGTCCTGAGAACGCACCTCGGTCACAGTGATAAGGTTTTCTATTATCCTGAAAGATGACTGTCGGGTAACTCTAAGCTCCATGCAACCTGGACTCATTTGAACATCATTTCATTCATCATCCGATACTACTTAACGTTGGGAGGACGTAAATTTAGAGCCCAAAATGTACACCAGCACGTAGGAAAGCTATAGGTGCTGAGTGCTGTTTTCCTCTCCCTTCACATCACAATGCAAAATATTTGCCATTCTGTGGTAATGTCAAATAAAACTCAAAGGGTGAAACGCTAAACTCGGTAAGCGGATCTGATTGACGATATAGAATATCACACCCAATAGGGGAACAAATACTGTTAGGACGAGAGCTATGTTAAATATGAACTACTGAAACACAATATCTACGCATAAACATAAAATTCTAGTGAATGAGAGGTAAATTAAAGAACATATGCAGATAGCATATTTATTTACACTAGAGAGAGCAATTTATGGTTAGGTTTGTAAAAGCAATTATGAAGTGTACAGTTCACAACATTAGAGTTAGCGGTCGAAACCTGAGTTCATTTACAAGTTTGCGTTCACACAAATCAATTAGGTTACACACAAAGGGAGAGAAAACAGCTTCTGTAGTAACTTACTAAAAGTAAACTTTAGGAGTAAGGAAGCTTATCTTGAAAAATGCAACTGGCAGCCGCCGGGGCTGTTGTGTAGAAAATATCGAACTGAATGAGCTGTCCTGCGGCAAACTGCCTCGGGCATTTGCGTTCCGTAAGACAGTGTATAGTACTACAGCATAACGTGTATATTCTGTTACGAGATTTAATTCTGTTAAAAAATAAAAAGCAATATTTTATATTTCTTTTGCATTCTCATTCTACTCTTATTTTGCACTTTCATCTCCACAATTTAAAGGTCACAACCTTTACCTTTCTATTTCGTTTTAGCCTTTTCGGATATCCAAAAGCTCCTTGCACCACAGTTTAATAACATTTCAACACGAAATTTTTAACAGACCTTCAGAAATTAGGGATTTAAGAAATGTTGTCACATATATCGTTGAGGAAAACTTAAGAACATCAAATTCTAGAATCTTATGACTCAATGCTAACTTCTGGTGGCTTGACTCGTTCGCACATTCTGGAGTCCTTAATTCCACTGACCAATGAGAACAGCAAATTCCCTTCCTTATGACACAGTTTCCTGTTTTTCCATATCGACCACGTGCAGTCGGCCGATAGGCCTTTCTCGGAATAACGTAATTCAAGTCACGTAGTGCCGGATCGCAGTTAGGAAATTGTTCTGGCTTAATTTAATTTGGGAAACGTCTACGTAGCTTTCTGAATCGGCATAGCAATGCCATTTTGGAGGATCCATATTTAAGTGCAGTGGGGGTTAGAAAGGCTGGAGACATAGACTGAGCAGCCAGTGTAACCAGACTAATTATGTGCCTCCAAAACCATTCAGAACCACGCATCCTCAAAGTAAGCCCTTATGAGTAATATAATATTGTATCACCATTGCCACCACTAAGTCGCTTTAAGACCAAAGGAGTGATTTATACTACTCTTCAAGAACAAGTTTTTAGTAAATGGTTTAAATATGGACTCAATGGTTGTTTCTCCTTCCTATGTTCTACCATCTACTTTCCTCATCCCTCCTAGCTGTGTCCCTAGTTGCAAGGTAGGTTGTTAACCCTAGGATCTCGATCACACTCTCACAACCTACCCTTACATAACAATATTGGATAGTCCAGTGAAAAGTGTAGATGGTCCTTTTGAGTGCGTAAACATGAGTCAAACAAAACTTTGGATAAAAATTGCACATCCTCCAAGGATATATGATTTCTTCCCTTCGAGCCTTATCTTATTTTGATATTCTGAAAAGTGTTACCGTTAGATATGTAAGTATAAATATAGAATTTTCTGGGTCAACCTCGGAGTTCCTCACTTGGAAATATTTCTATAACCATAAAAAACATAAAAAAGTACGTCAAAATGCAACTCTTTCAAACAAATCTTACTTCAATTCCCACATTCCTAGTGGAACAAAGTTCGCCTTAAAACTCGTGACGTCAATGCTGGCATAGAATCAGGCTTTTTTTTAACATATATTTGCCCGCCTCGGTAGCGTAGAAGGTAGCGTGTCTGCCTCACGCTCAAGAGGTCCCGAGTTCGAATATCGGTCATGGTGAGTTATCTGGATAAGGTTTTATCCGGGGTTTTCCCTTATCCTGAAAGACGAATGTTGAGTAGCTCCATGGATCCGGGACTCATTTGAGCATCATTTTACCCATTCATTCATCGCCCGATATGACAGCGTTGGAGGACGTAAATTATAATATATTCCTTATTTAACAGTTTTTTATTGTTTTCATTTATTTTACTATCTGTTTTCTTTAATTTTACACATATACACGATACACATAAACACCCATGCCCAAGGCGGGACTCGAACCCGCGACCCCCTATGCGGCGGAACGGTAGAGACATGCGCTCTAACGACTACGAGGCTACGAGGGCCGGCAATCCTGTCTTTACACTAATCCAATAGTTCGAAACGTCTCTACAGTGTTCCTTCAAATCTCTATAGCAGTACCCTTTGTGCTGCTGTAGTACTTCAGACCTAACCGCAGGTACACCTCTAACACGGAGCTACACAATTCCGATATTCACATGTAAACTGCTTCGCTGCGAACACCACATTGCTTTCACATCCACTCACTACCAGACACTCCGGGTCTTGCGCATCATATTTTATATACTGCCGGGCGCGATGGATCTTTATGGAAATGGATTCTTCTCGAAACAAGTGACTAGAAAAGTCTTTTGTGTAGTGTCAACTGTGGCCTTGTGACGTCAGCACAAGACTGGCCTTGAAGGTGTGCCACTCCCCTTCTGCTAGCCAATAAGGAAGGACACAATTCCCCTACTACCGTTTCTTCGTGACAGCTGCTAAGTTGCCCGAAACGTCATATTCCCTCCAAAACAACTTCGCGTTGGCTGGCCCCGTAGCTCAGTCGGTAGAGCACCTGCCTACCGTGCTAGGGGTCCCAAGTTCAATTCCCGGCGGTGTGGGTGGGGATTTTTCTCCGTCCAAGATAATTCACCATCTGCCACAGAGTCTGGAAGTATGAATGAGAGTGTGAATGTGTGCGTGATATAATGATTAAAAACCAAAAGATAACGAGTTAACACCTTCGGTATGTTCCAAAGGAGAACGGCCGCCGATATGACCATAGTAGTTAAAGGCGGGGTATAAATGGAACAAGGAAAAAAAAAAAAAGTTCGCTAATATCACATTTTAATCAAAATCCTTAGATCCAGTTCTGAGAAAATCAAAATTATCTAAAAATGCTCCAAATAAAGGGTAGTTTTGGGTAGGAGGGTGTTCCTGGAAATCTTCGTGTCACATTTCGGAAGATGCTGAACTTGAATATCAATTTTGGGATTGAACAAACTTTTCGTTTTTCAGTTCTGTGGTTCATATACACGAAACTTCTTTTTCTAAAATGCTCTTTGGAATCAAACGAACTACTCAAAACGTGCATTTCTACTAAAATCCAGCTACCGAATTTTTGGGTAACAATACAATGGCTCCTCTGGCTACTATCTATGTAACAGAGAAAGTAAAAATGAATATAAATAATATAGGTGTTACATTAGAAAGTAAAATCAACTGTCATTGCTTCCAAAATCACACAAGCCTACAAATTTGCCCACTCGTGAAATGAGGCAGAGCTAAAATAGCGTGTGAATGATTTTGTTATTGAATTAGTTTTCGCTGGGTGCATTTTTGCGACTATTGCAAACAAAACCGAAAGTAAATATTATCCCAAGAGAAAATTAACAGTGCAATGAGTGCGATATTACGCTCCAAACGTTGTGAAAAACATATGAATATCACCAACAGCAATTGTTTTGCGCAATCATGTTAAATTCAATGAATCACGTTAGAGCAGTACGTACGTACATACGTACGTATCGGTTTTCGGCATTTTTGCTTTCTCCGCTGTATATTTTACGGTACCTCTGAAAAAGATCTCCTTTTTAGGAAAAAAACTGGGCTCGTTATACATACGTAACTCAGAAACTAAAACAAGATCATTAAGTTCAGTATCGGAAATTATTTGTTCCGTTCACATCAGCTCTATGTACGACAACGTTTATAAAGGAAGACTGAAAAATTCAATGCCATAGCCGGAATATGAACCACGGATCTTCCGGTTCCTCTAACCACTGAGCTATCATGTCAACAGGCTAGAATGACACCAAATTCGTGTGAGTGGAACACATCACATATTTTTAATCACCGACTTATTAAAATATATACGTAAAAACTGAAAGTTCGTGATTTTTGGCATGAAACATAACAGTTCAGTATAAGAAGATTTCGCTCACAGAGAATTTGACAAGCATGTTCGGCGGGAATACAAAGACGATAGTAAACAGTTCGATACACGGCCAAGTCTATCTCTCGGTTATTTGTACTATGTACTGAATACGTAATGAAGAAAAAGGGGGTGTATAAGGAATATCAACAACGTGTGCTGTGGAACGTTGGGATCCAAACTTATGCCGAAAAGTTTCATCCAAGGTAAGAAGAAAATACAGCGCGTAAATTTGTCTCAAAGTGCTAAAGTAGGGATAAAGAAGCTGAAAGATACGAAAGGGCGAGAGACAGAAATGGAAGAGAATGTAGTGTACTGCTGTGTTCAAAAATCTAAGTAACTATATCATATGTACAAAATCTCTAGGACATGAATCATGACATGGGCCATGAATAGAAAAATATGATAATCTGATGGTGCGAGACCAAGGCTGTATGCTGGGTGTAGTAGCAGTTCCATTCCTCCCAATTCCTCATTTTTTTTCCATGGTTGTTGTGCAGTATGGGGTGTCGCATTGTCCTATTGCAATAGAACTCTAATGATGGGTATCTCCGTTTCAAAATTTCATGAACTTGTTCCAGTTGTTGAGGATAAAGATCCGCATTAATAGCCCGCCAGTTTGGAACAAACTCCCACTGAATCACACCTTCAAAATTCCACCAGACTCACATTACTTTGGGACCCAACTGATTTCTTTACACAATGACTTTGGCAGGTTAACGGGGATCAAGCCACTGTTTCGAGGCATCAGGGTTTCAGTAATATACCCATTTTTCATGACAAATTTAGTGATCATTCATGACATTAAGGAAAAGCTGCCCAATCTACGTTCAGCCTGTTGAGGTTTCAGTTCATGAGGTACAGATCTACTGCCAACCAGGGCAGAGTAAGTCTCTGAAAGGAACGTGCCACCCTTACTAAGTAGGACAAGGACAGCGAATGTATGACAGAACGCATGCTACACAAGGAGCAGAACCCTTAAAAACATGCGCCCAATTCACTCTGTACACTAAAACCGAGAAGATTCATTCACAAAAGTAGAAGCCGTTAGGAATGTTTTTGAATGTTCTGTAACTGTACTGATATGGAATGTCATAATTATGGAGGGAGGGTGTAGGAACCTTCTCAATCCCCCAGCATCTCAGGCCCCGGAGAGTTTCTTTCCTGTGGTATACTGTACAGTTTCTGTATGATTTTCCAAGTGTCTTAATGTGGCGATGTATAGTATATTTTGATGCACCAACTTCTTCTGAAAGCTTACAGGTACTTTTGCGGATTTTCTCGCAAAACTTAGCGTGTATCCTCAATATTCCATACTTTAGGTCCTCCAGAACGTGGTAAATCTTTAGTGTTTTCGTCTCCATTGTTAAAACGTTGGAACCATCGTTGTGCCACACGCTCACTTACGGTACCTTCCATTTCAGATATTCTTCGAGCTGTGACAGCGACTTCATAATCTTGTTTCCAGTAGTGTTTTAGAAGGACTAAGTTCAAACTTTGTTATCTGCATTTTGTGATTGTTTATTAACAACTGAAGACTGATACATGCTCGTAATGTACGCAACACTAACCATGGCAACCTGTAAATAGCATTGCCAAACCAAAGAAACACAAAATCAAAAAACCGACTTTACTTATGAGACGACCTAATAATATAGTGAAAGAGCTTTAAAATTCAAAACGTATGCGAATAAATCTTTCAACACCTGATAAACATTACCCACATCCAAAAAGGTTCGAACTCGACGTGTGTTGTGAGGACTTTTCTTGTGTTTTATGAACAGAGAAGAGAAATTTCTACAGTACACAAACTTAAGAATGTTGTTAAAGGAAACATTTTTTGAAGGTAGAAGGACACATTCGGGAGAATACTTAAAGATATGGGATATTGACAAGTGCAAAAATATGCGTCGTGTCAGGTACCCTGTGCTGATGTTTTTATGGTCAGACTGTATGTCCGCCTTCTCTGATCTCTCTAAACCGAGTCATGCCCTACCAGCAATCTCCCCAAACTGCAGTCAATCCCCAAACAGGTAATAAGTACAGCACAGTCTCTGTTATTGGACCTTCGGTAAACAGACATTCTGTATTATCCGACATACTCTCACCAGTGCTTAATCAGCAGGATGTGTATCTTCGAACCTTCAGTGAGTATGCAGGTATAGCTTGGGTGCGGACGATATTGTTTTCATTTCCTGTGAGTACAATATGACAAGTAAAAGGAAGAAAGTTTTGTTTTCCTTGAGGAAACATTGAAAAGAAAATATCAGAGACAACTCCTTTTGTCCCTGACAAAGGAAGTGGACATGGTGCATAAATGGTGACTCAGGATTGGGAAGAAATCGCAACGACATTAGCAAAGTCTTGGAACACACTGTTAAGTGATGAGGAAAATAAAGAAGAGGTAGTACAAGAAGACATGGGTGACATTGTTCCCTTACTGAACTGTATTCCTGTCTGTGAGAACGCTACCATTCAAGATGCAAATAGCTGGTGCGCAGATCAACAGTTTGAACTCACATACTCTGATATTGTTGATTTCGAATGGTAATAATAATGAGGATGAAGCAGAACGGGAAATTGAAGAAGAAAATGTCACGCTAAAGGTTTAAGAGCTAAGAGCTCTAAGGATGGCATTAAGATACGTGGAGCAACAGCAAAACGTCATTCAGCAAGCAAGCAGACAAGCTTCTTTTCTTAAGACATTTGGAGCTTACTTTTGTTCAATATTACATGTAGAATTGGTTTGATTATTCAGTAGATACCGCTAAACCAACAATAGTTTTAATAATACAGTATACCTACCATGTTTTACTCCATTTTCCAACTTATTTTGTATTATCCGACGTTGCCCAGGGCCAGTTTAGGTCGGATAATCGAGACTCTAATGTACTTCAAATTACTGACGTTGAAATTGTTTCTCATTCAAATCTATTCGACGTGGACCTCGATATGGTCACCTTAATTATTCCATCTAAGCTGTGAGACGTCAACTTTTTCTAATCTAGATTCTCCATGTAACTCTAGTTTCAACTTCTCCCGTGTGTTCACTCACTCTGATACCTGGACTTTGTCCCCAGTTGTTGTTTTAATTCCCTACTTGTATCGCTGCACATTCACAACTACCAAGGAGGAAAGACCACTAGTCGAAATTTCCAGTGTCGTGCCTTCCTCTGAGTGAAATCACAGGAGCTGAAATCCATTCAGCACTTCCTAGCTGTGACGGTTCGTTATTCCTGGAAAGAGTGCTACAATACATTTTCGTCCGTTTTGTTCGCACATTTACAGAATAGGTGTAACTGGTACAATTATTATATTGCTGTAGCACATTGATGACCGGGCACTGCCGTATAGCTAAGGCGGTGCACACGTTATATGGTACGAATGTATTCGATCCTCGGCAGCGGTTAACATAACAAAATGCTGTGGCTAGCGCTGACACGAAATGAAAGGTTTTATTTGCCAACCTGATTTAAATTAAATATTTTACATACGCGGAGTTCCCGCCGTGTGCATTGATTGCATGTTTTAAATGAAAGCTTTGCCCGCAATGTAATTGAAAAGACGCAGGCAGCCACGTTGAAAAGAAGAGGCTGGATCCATAGTTAATTTTCACACTCGACTGAACGTCAATGTGCTCTTACTCAGTGCTCATTAATATGTATGTACTTGCAGCGCATCTATCAGTTCGATATAAGAAGTGAACTGTTTACTAGCTCAAATTTAAAATAAGGCGTTCGCTTCGGGCGCATACACGATGCTAAATAAAACCCAGTGTTAAATTCAGACGTATTTGATTTAAGAAGAAAATAATAGTACGACAAAACTTCTTTACTTTCACCTAAAAATGGTTCACTGAATGCTAATGTATAATCACAAATGCGACACTTAGACTCTCTGTAGCACGCACCCTTTGTACTGCTGTACACATTTGCATTCAACTCCGATATTCACAAGTAAACTGTTTCGCTGACGGTCCCACGGCTCGGCGATCCCGTACTCAGCTCTAGCCAACACACTGGTTTCACTACCAATCTCGCTCGCTCACTCGTGCTGGCTGGCTGTATACAGCCAGAAGGTTTTTGCTGCGTGCCCACCCGTTAAGGGTTTTACCGCAGGTAGGATTCAGAATTGAAATTTGTAGGATGAAGGTGGTGTAGGTCTTCTGGTTGGGAGTTAATTTACAGGTTATCGAAGTACCTTCTAGTTGAAGGGGAGGATGCAGTACTTTGCACCCAATCTTTTTGTTTGTTTAATTTTTAGTTGGGGAAAAATTTAGATGCCAAACAGCTTAGAAGAATTATGAGGAGCTCAGCTTTAGCTGTTGATAAGATTAGCTCCTGGGTTATCTAGGGTGCCCGCATGCCATACGGGGGACCCGGTGCAGTCTAGATCGGCGTCTAGTGGGGTCATAATCTCCCAATGATCTAACAAGGGCGCTTCTGTGTGATGGTAAACTTAATCTGTCGGCTTGCATCTCTTTTATATACCTGATGGACGCAGTAATAACATAGCTCACTACCTAACGTCATCGTGCTTGACGGGTGCTTATTTCTGACGGCAGCTTGCTTACTGCTACGTGACGCCACCCAGTGGCTGACCCTCAGCGCATGTTACTTTCTGACGGCAAACTTGCGCTTACGCCGTAACACTAAGTTAGAATAATGAAAATGCTTTTTGGTTGACTTAATTTTGCAGTCTTTACGAAATACTAGCAATAGCCATAAAAAAAACAACCTTTAATCCCCTAACAAATATTACATATCCGTTAATGGAAGAAATTCTAATGGCTATGATCGTTAGGGGTAATGTAACCAATTGAGATGGCTCCCTGTGACACTCATTTGGAAGAGCAACTGAAATGTGTCTACGATGAAGGACGAGGAAGGCTCACGTACTGTCCACTCAACATAAAAAGGCAAGGCAGATCTAGTTTTATGTAAAACACAAGTGTTGTCACATAATTTATAATAATTATGATGCATAATACTGTCACGGCAACAGGCATAAACGTTTCGGCAGAAACAAGAGAACCGTCGGCGGATAAAGTTTCATGGTAATAATGAGCCTTGCTAAGCAGTTAATGATAGCGCGGCTATTGTATACAAGCGCCGGCGGGCAGCGATACCTGAGGTAAAGGACTTGCCGGCATAGATTAAGTTACGCTTCTCGAAGGTGATAGAATATTCGGATTAGGTCATTAGATGTCTTGTTTTCCAGAAACATCTGGTGACTGACAGAACAATCTGGCAATCATGAATGTGATATATAAGGGATTGTGACACGCCAGCAGGACAGTTGTAAACAGAGTGAGCTGCAAGTTGTGTAACAAGAGTGTTGTTGTAACGAGAGCTGTCACGGTTTGTTATTGTCATCAACCTTGGAAGATTGTGTTATTATGTGATGTAATGTTGTTACGTGAGAATTGAACAGTGTATCTCTACGGAAATAAAGGAGATTTTTAATTTCTGCAACTCGGTCTTTTAATTCTACGAACCCACAAAACCTAGCACTCGTGGTACCTCAGACGTTACTAAAGGAACCTCGGGCCGAACGTTCGAGCCCCTCCCTTGAACTAGAGGTGTCAGTGGTTCCTGACACCGTGGAAGATCGGAGACGTCTGTTTTCAGACGGGATTGAGGGCAGCCTTAAGATGGTGCTAGGCTGCAGAGCTAGTACTGGTGTGCTAGATCACCGGAGCGCCCCGACCGAGAAAATCGGTAGTCTTCCCGTATTGGTTGACGAGCGTAAAAGGCATAACCACCTCCGCCCTGCAATAGGGAGGGGGGCTTGTTAATCTTTAGGTCTTTCCCTACTGAAACACCCCAGGAGTTACGCCGGCACCCCTTTTTGAAGAGCGCTGGTACTCTCCCGGGTCTTAGAGAGCGTACGGTTCGCGTCCACGTAGATACTATCGTCATTCGTTTGCATAATACCTATCATTACAGTAACTGAAACGAACATTGTTGAAGACAATGCAACATAAAAGTAACAAAAAAGAAGAAACACCCTCAAAAGCAAACACCTTGTTAGCTGAGGGCAACACTATAGCTTTACGTTTATGACAATCGAACCAAGGACCGGCAAAGAGACAGTCACAATGTTGCAGATCGAACTTTTGTTGCTAAATTAAATAGAAAATAAAAGCATCCGAGACTCCGTTTTCCCTACAAGAGGCCCAAGTTTGACAAAAACAAACCATTTATACATTAGAATGATCCACTAGTAACGTAGTTCCTTGCACATAAAGGTGTTTAAAAATTATCAAACGAAGTAAAATGTCTCTCTCTCCCTCTCGGGACGCATCAACAACAAAAGGGGGAAAATCTGACGAGCTCTCAACTCAATTGCCTTTCTTTATCACTTCAACAAATAATGTTACAAAACCTTACTCTGAAATCAATTTATATTAATGGAGATAAACATTTATATATTGTTCTATTTAAACACACTTCTTTGTAGACAAGGGAAAATGCAATAGGCAAACGGTTTTAGGAGCCGCTCGCTATACTTATATGAAATCCTGTTCTCTTTGCATGGTCAAGGAGAAGACAAAAAATGGAATGACTTCCCATTTGACAAACGTAAAAATATTGTAAAATGCAAACTCATAACAAGAATATCTCGGAATGGTTAACTACACATACACAATATTTAACGAAAATTGTATTTTCGCGAGATCTACTTTTTAATTTACGCAAAAGCATTCAGAATGAAGCGGACCTTTGAGGAAATTTTATTTGTCGTTAATCGTTAGCTATGTTGGAGATTAATTTGAATGATGTATGCGCTACAACTTTCGCTCATTGGCCACGGCGTTGTTCTGTTCGAGACAAGTTAATTCATTTCCTTAAGTGAATCTACCTGTCTCTCTCAGCGGCAGATAAACAAAACAAAGTTGCACACAAGTTTCTCTACAATATCGGAAGATAACCCTACCACCTTCTTGTGTATTCCATTTAAAAGTCAAACAACCACCGCTAGCTCTGGATGCGTTCACAGCTAACGTGTTCACAGCAGTAAAGCAAAACCAATTCCTCTCACGTGGAGAAGACATTCTGATGTCGCTATCTGCCACGTTGGATATGAATTGACTACCACTGGATGGAAGTGGCGTATCGCCCAACTTTACGCCCGCCTAGGGCAGTAGAGTTCGAATCTCAGTCTGGGTGAAAAATATGTATGACTTTTTTCCGAGGTTTTCCCTTATCCTGAAAGATGAATATCTGGAAACTTGTAACGGGAATTTGGGTCAGATAATGTTAATTCTGATTTGTTACTTGGATCCTCTCGTACAAGGCATCCACGCCAACATCAGCTCCAAAATTATGTTCATACGTTCATTTCCATGATTATTTTGAAGTATGAATCGAATTCTAAATAATTCATGAGACATGTGTTTCAAGGCGTGGTTCGGAATAAAGAAGTCAAATTATTATTATTGTTATTATTATTATTATTTCGATGAATTCTTATTTTATTATATTTATACAACAAGACTGAAGAACATGTCACTCTCCTCAAGATTATTGACTTCTCGTCACTATCGTTACTTCTACTTAATTTTGTGATTGGCCGATCCAATGGCACGTCACCACATTATGTCATACCACGTCACACCACTACTACTTCGGCCAATCACACAAATACATATATTTCATAAATTCATAATTGCTCCGAACCCAAAAATACTGTTACAAACTCTAAACTATACGTACCCTGGGCTCATTTGAGCATCTTTCATTCATCGTCCTATATGACGTAATGTTGGAGGTTTTCCCTTACCTAATCCTGAAAGATGAATGTCTGGTAATCTTAAGCTCTATGTAACTTGAACTCAATTGGACATCATTTCATTCATGGTCCAATATGACTTATCATTGGAGGTAAATTTGAAAAAGGAACTCCATTTCAGCCAATGAAGAATGCTGTCAGTGCAGTTAAAAATGGAATATATTATCATCCTCCACAAAATGTAACTTAAGTGCAATTGGTTAAGACAATGCATCTGCATGTTTGAGTGATCTGAAATCTTTTATCAGGTAGTAATGTACATCACAAAAAAAATTGACTCAGATATATTTTTATCCAGAATTTAATTTTTTATATTACCTAAAAATGCTCTGTGCTAAACCGATTTTTACATCCTATTAAAAATTGTAACTTGCCTTTACAGGACTACAATAAAGAACCCCACAATGACTTAATTTGAATGAGGTCCTTTACATTTTGGTATCTTTAGATGTTATGCATATCAGGCTAATAAAATATGTATTGTTCGGCCATTCTATCTCCGGCTCTGACATTTCTCGAGAGGGGGAAGCACGCTGTTGCCAGTTCTTTAGCGGGAATTTCAAGCAGAGGAACAATGTGTATTTTAAATATTTCATGTATTTGCATATTTCATGAACCAGTAGCCATATTATTATAATAGCGATAATAATAGGACTTACGAACACTAAACATCGGAATTCACGCACGAAAAATATACCAAAGAAAGTTCACCAGCGCAAGCCGCTATTAGGCCACGTGGCTCAAACAAATTTAAGCTGGCAACACGGTGTTGGGTTCGAGAGCCACGCCTACCAGCGACAACGCTGATTGGCGCTAGCAGACAGTTTTAACTTCCTGACCACGACACCGGATGTACAGACTCCCAGTACTACCAACAGATGCAGTTAGTGTGTGTGTGAAAGGTGTGAATGAAATATTCGAATAGAGTGGTGTTGTAATAAATATCTTGCATTATGATGAAATTGTAAATTGTATTTCAATGTTTTAAAGTTAATATAGTCCTATATTTTCATTCTAAAGATAATTTTGAGGATATGTTTTCAATTGCTCATTACTGTATGTTGGTACTATTAGGTTTCCCCTTCCACCTTTTACAGTCGCAAAACGTCAGAGCCGGAGATACAACGGCCGGACAGTAGTAAACCAAAAACATTAACAAAGTAAGGAGTATAAATAGAACTGTAAAATGAAAATCAATTTTTACATTGCCTTAAATGAGCTATAGGTAAACTGCAAACAAAATGCAGCTGGAGGCATGATTTACCAAAACTGAAGCTCTCCAGCTTTTCCCCTCTACCATCATTTTAGGCTGCCTATCCTCTCCTCCATAGCGTAAGCTGCACTGTACTGGTCAACGTATGGAGGGGAGGGAGTTCATGTAAAGCTTGGAAATTGAGGAGGGGAGACAACTGTGCTCGTGCATGTACACATTGACCACACTTTGTTCGCGGTCTATCTGTATAATATTTGCAAAACTTAAAGGCATATTGTGACTCTGTGGGTTCGTGAAATGAAAAGTCCAATTTCACCACTCAAAAATTTTCTTTATTTCCACCGACTTACAGTTAAACACTTGCCAATTACACAAAATTACGTAATGCACACAATTACGATTCACCAGTTCGTCCGTTATCGTTCCGATGCACGTACACGGCGCTACTTCACTAGCACGTCAAACACTAACTGTCTCTCTGAAACCCTTTTTATAGGAATGTCAGTGTTTTTCTAGAAGTCTCTAATCACCGAACGTTCCAGACCACCGGAGAAGGGGAGAGAAACAACGAGGGACCGGTGACACTACCGCAAATCACCCCTCAGTTAGTGACAGGAGACAGATGAGTGGGCGTGGCGTGGCCTCCGGCCCCTTCTCAGCTGTTGTTTGTGGTGCTTCCCGATAACTGGGTGACACTGCTCCCTCCTCAAAGCTGGTCGTCCCGAACAGCACCATCATAGCGGGCTAGACGATCCAGGTGTACCACCATCTTCCCTCGGGGAACCTTCTGGATGCGGTAGACCACGTCGTTAATCCTCTTCACCACCCGGTACAGTCCTTGCCATGGCTGCTGGAGCTTCGGGCACCGTCCCTTGGTCCGGGTAGGACGGTACAACCAGACTAGGTCACCTTGCTGGAACCCTTGGCTGTTGGCTTGCCTGTCATACCTGGTCTTCATGCGGTCGCTCGCCTTCTGGATGTTCTGGCGAGCCATCTCGTGCATGTCGTGGAGATGGTCCACCAAGTTCTCCACATACTCGATCGCTGGCTGTTTCGCTTCCGGAGGGCTTCCAAAAGCCAGGTCACAAGGGAGGCGTAACTCTCGGCCGAACATTAAGCTGGCTGGCGTCATCCCAGTTGTGTCGTGTGTAGATGAGCGGTAGGCCAGCAAGAACAGTGGCACCTTGACGTCCCAGTCTCGCTGATGGCTGGCCACGACTTTCCTCAGGTGTTCCTCTAAGGTCTTGATGTACCTTTCGACCATGCCATCCGACTGGGGATGTAGAGGTGTCGTGCGGGTCTTGTTCACCCCAAGCCTTTGTAGTGCCTCCTTCATCAGGTTGGATTCGAAGTTGGTACCCTGGTCACTGTGTAGCTCTAACGGCATCCCAAATCGGCAGAACACTTGCTCCACGAGGCAGTCTGTGATTGTCTTTGCCTCTTGGTTTGGGATGGCATACACCTCCGGCCACTTGGTGAAGTAGTCCACGACCACCATTAGGTACTTGTTACCTCGGTCGGAAACTGGGAACGGTCCAGCAATGTCAACGGCAATCCGTTCGAATGGGGCTCCGACGTTGTACTGCTGCATGCGACCCCGGCTCCTAGTCTGGGGGCCACGACTCGCCGCGCACACGTGACACTGACGGCACCATCTCTCAGCATCTGCTCGGAGTCTCAGCCAGTAGTACCGCTGCCGAAGTTTGTCGATCGTTCGGTTCGCTCCCAGGTGTCCTCCCGAAGCACCGGCGTGCACTTCCTCCAAGACTTCCGGGACCTTACTCCGGGGAAGTACCAGCTGTTCTCTCTGCGTCTTCCCATCGGGTAACTCCCATAACCGGAACAGCACGCCCTCTTTGGTCTTCAACGAGTCCCATTGGGCCCAATACGACTTGTAGGTGGCGCTCCTCGGTGCGATGTCCTCCCAGGTTGGTCTCGTGTCTGCCTCCACTTCCCTCAAGAGTGGCCCCAAGTCTGCGTCCGCCAGCTGCTCCCTCCTCAGGCCTGCGCTATCCCAGCCATCCGCAGGTACTGCCGTGACTACTCGGACTGCTGCGGCACGCTCCTTCTCCTCCACTCTTGTACACTGGCCGCACTCTTCCCGACAGGGTCTTCGGGACATGGCGTCAGCGTTACCGTGGCTCTTCCCTCTACGATGTTCCGAGGTGAAGTCGTACTCCTGTAGCCTCTGGACCCAACGTGCTGTCTGGCCTTCCAGGTTCTTAAAGCTCAATAGCCAGGTTAGGGCGGAATGGTCAGTCCTCAGGTGGAATGGCTGACCGTACAGGTACTTGTGGAAGTGCTCCAATGTCTTTACTACCGCCAGTAACTCCCGTCGGGTGACGCAGTAGTTCTTCTCTGCCTTGGATAGCGTCTTGCTGTAATAGGCTATTACCCGCTCATGGCCGTCCTGGATCTGCGACAGGACACCTCCAATGCAATGGTCGCTGGCGTCGGTATCCACAATGAAGGCGCCACCCGGTTGTGGGAAACCCAAAATTGGAGCACAGCACAGGGTCTCCTTTAGGTGCTGGAAAGCGTTTTCGGCGTCCTCTGTCCACACATAAGGCCGGTGTTCCTCCGTCAGGCGGGTGAGGGGTTTTGCGATGTTGGAGAACCCCTTTATGAAGCGGCGGTAATAACTGCACAGCCCCAGGAAACTGCGCAACTCTTTCCTATCCTTTGGGCGAGGCCAATCTCTCACAGCCTGTGTCTTCTCCGGGTCTGTGGCCACTCCGGTTGCCGAGACTATGTGGCCCAAGTAGTTAACTTCCTTGCGGAAGAGCTGGCACTTCTTCGCGTTCAGCTTCAAGTTGGTCGCTTGCAGTCTCTGTAGCACCTTACTCAGGTTCTCGAGGTGATCTTCAAAAGTCTTCCCGACGATGATGATGTCGTCCAGGTATAGCAGGCAGGCATCGTAAGTCAGCCCTCTCATCACTGACTCCATAAGGCGCTGGAAGGTAGCTGGTGCGTTGCAGAGGCCAAAGGGCATAACCGTGAACTGCCAGAGCCCTTGGCCCGTCGAGAATGCAGTCTTCTCCTTGTCTCTCGGGTCTAGAGCTACCTGCCAGTAGCCCGACTTCAGGTCCAGGGTCGAGAACCACTGTGCACCAGCTAGCGTGTCCAGGGTGTCGTCAATCCGGGGTAAGGGAAAACAGTCCTTCCGGGTGACGGCGTTCAACTTTCTGTAGTCTACGCAGAAGCGCAGCTCGCCGTTCTTCTTTGTCACCAAGACTACAGGGGAACACCAAGGGCTGTCAGACTCTTCAATCACTCCCCTGGATCTCATGTCCTCCAGCATGTCTCGTACCGCCCCTTGCTTCGCCAGCGGAACGCATCTATGTGGTTGCCGAATAGGCCGGGCGTCCCCGGTGTCAATGCGGTGAAGCACTTTGTCCGTGCAGCCGTAGTCACTATCACCTTGGCTGAAGACGCGCTGATACCGCCTTAGCAGTTGTCGAACCTTCTCCAGCTGTTCTGTGGTCAGGTGGTCGGCCGCCCTCTCCACCAAGCCTTCTAGCCGGGGCCCCAGGTGTTGCTTCGGCGCCGGCTCCTGTGTCTCGTCGATAGCTGTTACGCTCACCACGGGCTCGCACATTCCCAACTCCGTCCCGGCCTGGACGTCGTGATCGGCGTCCGTAGGATTTAGCAGTCTCACGGGCACCTCCTCTCGGCACGGCAGCAATGCCCTGGCTACACACAGTCCGTTTACAGGCGTCTTCTGGTCCAGCATCATGTTCCTGGTTCTCTGGCCCTCCAGTTGCGCCGTCACCACCACCTCGCTCCTCGCGGGGACAACCACGTCTTCGTCCAAGACGACCCTGCAAATTCCAAGGCGCTCTTCAGGTTGACGGAGTATAACCTCTTCTCCGTTAAGCCGCAGGACCTTCTTGCCGACGTCGACCGTCGCCTCGTGGCTCCTGAGGGCATCCAGTCCCAGAATCACCTCCTCAGCCACCTTCGCGACGAACACCCACAGACGCACGGCACTCCGTCCCAAATTCAGCTCCAGCAGGGCCTCCCTCTCCACAGGCAAGGTGTCGCCCGATGCCGTGACAAGCTGGTATGGCCGGCTTGGCTTCCTTGTCGGCAAACCCTTCGCCACGTCAGGTCTGATGATGGTCACGGCCGCCCCGGTGTCCACCAGCACGCGGCACGGCTTTCCTCTTATCCAACCGTCCGCGATGAGGCTGTCATCCATACGCCGGCTGACGGCGCGCAGTGTCACTCGAGGGGATGGTGGTGATGGCGCCGACGTGCCCCTCTCCACCACGGCCCTTACTCGTTTTCCGGCTGCTCTTCCTGGTGTGGGCAGTCTCTCTGAAGTGTGTCCGGTCTGTCCACACCCCCAACACAGGCCACTAGGTGTTCGCCGGCGTCCCTCAGCTGGTCTTCTGTCTCCGGCGTAGCGGACACTCCTCGTTCTCGACGTCGGGATGGATGTTATTTTGGCCGCCTCCATCCTTAATGCCGCTGTCAGCGCCTCGTGGATGGTTTTATATTCCCCGAGCATTAGGCGCTGACGAATCTCCGTGTCCCGTACCCCGTCGACAAAATTGTAGGCGGCTTCCCGGGATACGAACTCCAGTGGCAGGTCAACCAAGGCCTTGCTAGCCAGCTGCTCGATCGCAATGGCGAACTCCTGCAGCGTCTCCCCCGGCTGCTGTGACCTTGCCTTTAGCTGGCTGCGGTATGCTGCGGCTAAGCGGTGGTTCCCGAAGCGATTCTCCAGGGCTTCCCAGATGTCCTTGGGCGCCGCCATCGTCTGCACCGCGTTTAGGACTTCCGCGGCTCTTCCCTGGAGGCTGGCTATTAACTGTGTGGCCTCCTCCTCCAGTGACCATCCGTTGTGCCTGGCCACTGTGTCGAACTGGCGGCGGAAGACCTCAAACGTTGACGCGCCGTCATACTTGGGAGGTTTGACGCGCGCAGATGTTGTGTCGCGTCCCGGCGCGTCGGTCTTTAAATCCTTCAGCTTCCTGCCGACGTCCTCCACCATGGCGTTCAGTGACTTCACGCTGCTGTCGGCTTTTACTTCCAGCTCATTAACGCGGCTCGCCAGGTCTTCGACGCGCTCGCCTAACTCTGTGACGTCCTCTTTTACGCCGGCCAACTGTTCTTCGAACTTTGCGGCGAGAGCCTCTTTCGCCGCCTTCATTTCCGTGGCCAGACTGCCGTTCGCTGCTCTCATTTCTGTGGTTAACTCGGCCTTCATTTCTTCCATCTTCTCGGTGATGTTGTCGTTGGCCGTCTTCATTTGTTTCAGTTCCGCGGTGATGTTGTCGTTGGTCGTCTTCATTTGTTTCAGTTCCGCGGTGATGTTGTCGTTGGCCGTCTTCATTTGTTTCAACTCGGCGGTGAGGTTGTTGTTTGCCGCTTCTGTTTTCTCTGTTAACTCGTTCATCTTCGCCAAAAGCATTTCCAATGCGGATTCCATGGCTGTAGTGTTCGGTGATGTTATCTTCCCGCTTCCTGACACCAGTGTGACTTTGTGGGTTCGTGAAATGAAAAGTCCAATTTCACCACTCAAAAATGTTCTTTATTTCCACCGACTTACAGTTAAACACTTGCCAATTACACAAGATTACGTAATGCACACAATTACGATTCACCAGTTCGTCCGTTATCGTTCCGATGCACGTACACGGCGCTACTTCACTAGCACGTCAAACACTAACTGTCTCTCTGAAACCCTTTTTATAGGAATGTCAGTGTTTTTCTAGAAGTCTCTAATCACCGAACGTTCCAGACCACCGGAGAAGGGGAGAGAAACAACGAGGGACCGGTGACACTACCGCAAATCACCCCTCAGTTAGTGACAGGAGACAGATGAGTGGGCGTGGCGTGGCCTCCGGCCCCTTCTCAGCTGTTGTTTGTGGTGCTTCCCGATAACTGGGTGACAATATGGAGGCGGGCAGTACTGCACACTCCAGCAAATTCTAAGCTTGCGCCTCCTACCAGGGCTGCTGAATGTGGTACATGCATCTCACACGCCTGAATTGAGAACATTATCTTATTAACTGCACTCGGATAAATATTTGAAAATGACAGATGCCAATCTTAAAACAGTGCTCTTATGTACAGAACCTTTGCCAGTACACACACTACACTTGGCAACAGCGCTCTGCTTAAGCACTGACCAGTGTTCACATGCCTTTAACTTTTGCGAGTGGTAGAGTCAGAGTCCTTTCAGATAACACTCCCCTACCCACCAAGGTTATATTTGGTAATGATTTTAAGCAGTGATACCGAAATCATGGTTTGCCAGAAGCAAAGAATCATGATAGATGTCAAAGGAATGTTGGTTCTTTGTTACGACAAGGGCAAGGCCAGTTGAGTTGGGGGAAAGTGTTATAACAAAGCAATCTAAGAAGCAGTGTCCTTAGAAGATTTCTAAAGTGGCTCACTGACTAGTATGAATAGGAAATTCTTTGGATCATTTACAATGGCGACAAAACAGCCACAAAGGGACTTTGGTTGAAAAGGAGCTTCCTGAGAGTGAAAGTTAGACACCCACACACGCAGCTGTGGTCATGAGAACAGTCTTCGGCTTGAAGCCGAGCAGAAGGGGCTTCGGCGTGCAGCCGATGAGACAATAGTCCGAGGCGTGAAGCCTATTAGGGCAGTCAACCTGTTCTGTGTTTGATAATTGTAAGTTCATATATACATGAGGAACGAATAAAATTTATCGAGCAATAAACATTCTGCCGTCGGGAATTCTAAACAGAGATTGGTAACCCTTGGTAGGCAACTTTCATTTCGAGGTTTGAAAAGAAGAAGCAGTAAATAAATAAGTTGGAAAAGGGCATTCCAGTGTTGTTAAAATCTCCTTCTCACACCCATCCACGCATACCCTGAGAGAAACCTCATTGCTCGCCGACTTATTTGCTCACCCATAAACATTTTAGTTAAAAATTGGCGCCACAACGTAGATCTCATTGTTCGCCACCTACAATTTGCTTCAGCAGAAAAGGGAAGAAGATAATTGTACTCCAAATGCATATAAATAAAACTGCATTAAGAAAAGTAAATTGTTTCATATCAGTCCCCTTATGTAAATGAAGAAAGATGATTTATTTTTATCATTCAAAGTTTGGACCATATGATTGGCTGCATCGCTATCAATATCTCTTCATTTCTTCCTCATTCTTTCTATATTTCTTTTATAGTTGGAATGTAGTCAGTCAATATTCTAAGGAATCTGTTCTTCTTCATCCTCTTTACATGAAGTCTCCGGTTTTCTTTATTCTGTTTATCTTTTCTTTTAAGTTAAATATGTTCAATTCTTCTCTTATTTTTTCATTTGCTTTATGATCTAACAGAGTTTCCAGCCACTGATCTTAAAAATCTCATTTCTTTTCTGCTTTATGCCCTTGTTTCTCTTGAATACAGTAATAAAGGGACTGCAGAAAGATGATTTAAACACGGAAAATGCATATCTAACTCAGCTTTAAAGTTAAACTGAATGGTTAGAAAGTCTATAACTTTTTCATTACACTATAACACGGTTTGGAGCAGGAGTAAGCACCTTGATTAATGTCCAACCCCAGGAGAAAAGGGTGAGGTGAGAGGATAATAAGAGAGACCTGACTGAGGAGAGACGACAGCAACTACTACAGAGTTTAACTCCTTGCTGTCGGCTCATACAACTGACTCCCCTATCGGTTTACACAATCCCTTACCAGGGAGCTTGGGACTCCTGACACCTTCCCTGATCTGGAAGACAAGGGTTTACAAAGAACTGAAATATCAGAAATTCACATATAACCCAAAGCATTTTACAAATTTAAGATTTTCATTAAACATCAGCCTAGCCCCACAGAACAAATTTAGCACTTAAAAATTACTTTGTAACAGATTAAAAGACCTTATACCTTTAGACAAAAAATATGGAATTTACAAAATCAATTCTCTTATTGAGATAAAGTATATAAAGGAAAAACAAAAAGAAATCTAGAAACCAGACTAAAGGAACATATCATATGATTAAAATACAAACAAATGGATAAATCTGGAATTTCACACCATTTCTAGACCAACCAAACATTACTCTAATCAAACCGACTCAGTCATGCAGCAAAATTGGACACATGGGAAAAGATCTTTATTTTGAAACACAAATGAGTTTATGAATTTTGATTTACTGCCACCAAGTACCCTCTGGAAGTACATTTCACAGACACATGATAAGACCCTTATAGATGACAACAGAAACACCAACATGGGTCAGTTGGACACGTTCTGAAGATGGGAATACATATTCCCAAAAACATGTTAACAGAGAATAAAAAGAATGATGTTAATGTCACTAGTACTGACTCATCTTAACAGCTTCGCCGATGGCCATTTAAAACCTTCAGGGGCCGGAAACGGATACCCAATAAACAGAACAGGACATTTAAATTGTTAAATGCTGTAAAAATGCATCTCAAATACAATTCCGTATCTTCCGTATTTATTAAGTTATTTAAACAAAACAAAAACTGGTTTAAAACTCATTAAAGGTAGTATAAATCTACAGTAACAATAAAGTAGAGACTACATTAATAAATTGTTGAAATTTCACTACTTTGTTTCACTGTAGCAAAAGCCATTCTTTGTGCCGAACGTGCCTAATATTTGAATCATTTTGTTTTGTGTGTATACGAGCCATAGTATGTATGTATAGCTATGCAAGCGACTTCTCAGGTTCAAGTTTAGTTTATTTATGCTATACCAAGCGATAATCATACGAGTATATATTGTGTTACACACTCACACACTGGAAAGAAAACTCTCTGTCAGCATCTGTTATTACAATGTTTCTCAACCAAGGTTTCTAGTAGCCTTATGCAGCTGTTTTCGCTCTGTATTTTAGTTATTTATAATCTCTTTGTGTTCAGAGTGATTTCTTATAGCTATCAAGAGCTAAATGAACGGCACATTTAAAATTGTTAAATTCCAATGTTAACCATGACTTATCCCCATAATGTAGCAAACAAATTAGCTTGGGTATGATGTGTACAGGCTTCTGATATTACTGTAGAAAATCTAGAAAATTTGTTGTACGATTATGAAGGAGATATAAAAATTATTTGTGGTTGGTTTATTGACACTCGTCACTTACTTTTTCATATATTTATGAGAGTGTCAATAAACCAACCACAAATAATTTTTATATTAATTTTGACGTCACTGTTACTAAATTCCTCCAAACACACATTATGAAGGAGATCTTTAGTACTTACGTAGCAGTGATGTGTGCTGGTCTACAGATGGCATGTTAGCTACTCCATTGTTTGGGGAAATGACGGGTCAAATATGGGTGATGCGGATCAGCTATTACTAGCTATCCCTCTTTACGGAAAACAGTTAAATGGTAAAAAAAAAAGTATTTTTATACCACTGGATGTAACTATGCACAGTTGTTTAGTAATTTTCAGAGCTGTAAAAGACATTCATCTACCTGTACTTGCGCGTATAAAGAGCTTGTAACCTAATTGAGTATTATAATACTCAGAGGCCTCTTTATACTAGGGGGTAGGAAATTCACCACAACATCACCCCTCATACTTGAGAGAAAACACTTTCCTAAAAGGATGCCACCCACAACCAAAAAAGTCGCAACCATTTCGAAAATGTGTAGTGTGTTGCGAAAAAGAAGTTCGCAAGTAAACCAATATTATTTGGTGTGAATCTGCAGATGTGCCCTTGGGTGTTTATCCAGGTTTGGAGGTGTACAATTCAAAAAGAAACCTTTAAGGGCACATTTACATTCCTTATAGAACTAATTTAAATTTATTGTAAAATAGCAAGATTAAAATAATTGGCGTTAAATGAGCATTAAATGCATGTATGCGCAGGACGTCTATACACGTCCATATTGGTTTGGGGCATTTTAACTTGGATGTCATATGACGTCCATATCGGTGAAAGGGTTAAGTAAATAAATCATTCAATGTCAACAAAGCTGCACATGCATGGAGAAAAGTGTAAGGTCATGGGTACTAACAGATTCTTTTAGCTCTTCTACCAAATACTGCCGTTTAGTGTATAAATAAATATATATACTCTGAAGTTATCCTGGATTATTATACTCCACAGATCTTATAAAAAGCATGCCTAAACTACACTTTGCATCTTAGGGCCCTCAAATACTAGTTCATTATACTCCACAGATCTTATAAAAAGCATGCCTAAACTACACTTTGCATCTTATGGCCCTCAAATACTAGTTCATTATACTCCACAGATCTTATAAAAAGCATGCCTAAACTACACTTTGCATCTTATGGCCCTCAAATACTACTTTGTGTGTGCATTAAAACATCTTGTCCATCCTCTTATTGTCTTCTGCTCACATGTTAGTGACTCTTCCATATAAATAACAGTCACAAAGAACCTGCTACCAGCCTTAAGCATTTGGAGGTTGTTTTGTTATTCCTTCAACTACTTCATGTTGATCACGATATTTTATTGATAATTTTGTAGTAGGTGCCACCATGTCTTAACTACAGGTGTAAGAACTATGTGCGGTTTCAAAACAAGCCCTCTGTGTAGGAAAGTTCCACAAACTTCATTATAAGATAACCAACATTAGCTATTTAACATGGAAAAAGTCTGATCTGCATTTGGGTTCACACGCAAGGAGACATTAGACACTAAAGTTTGACAAGGGTTTGTGGTATACCTGGTGGTCGATAACATGGATGATGTTCCATAACTACTGTCAGTTTTCTGAGCAAAACCTTACATTGAATGTGTTCTTACAGTAAATGATTCTAATCTTCAAAGGAAACACCATTAAATTCTAATCTGAACCACATTTCAACGACATCTGCTATTCTGCAACAGTGCTAGTTCTGGCTTTTGATGCAAAAATTGTATTTTCAAAATTTCTTCAATGTAGGAAATGTGCTGTGATTCCAGATGGTTATCTGATGGCACAGATGAGGTCTTCCATTGTCCTCAAGAGCGATAATTATATTAACTAATGCTGTGTACTTCTGCCTCAAAACTTCATAAAACTACTTCCAATTGAATCAGATTCAATGATCTGTTTTCTTCACTTAAATTGATGTCTCAGGGGTAGACACGTATTACATTACAAAAAGACTCAATTGTTAGTTCTATGTCATCTTGCTCATAGCATTCAGTTTAGAAAAGGCTCAACTCCAGAAACAGACCTTTTAATTCATAAACCATTTGTAGTTGGTTTCTCACACTACATCACTTATATTTAAATTTTTTGAGTGAATAGTTTTGGGAGCTGTTGATTCCATTTTCAATCTTAAAGGCCAAAATGTTGTCTATTGTTTCCTGTGGTTTTCTGTTTTATTAAAATTAATTAACTGATTCAATTACCGGGTGTCCATAAATGAATATCGGGGTTTTAACGCTTTATAACATTAATTTTATTAAACTTACAGTAATGAAATATATGTCACATGAAAGAGCAACTCAAACAGTTTTATTCGTTGGCACCAGTGCGCATGTGCGTGAAATGTTTACGCCGCGATCCGCTAGAAAGCGGTAGTAGCAAAGATGGCGACTAGTGAGCAGAAAGCGTTTTGTGTTTTGCAGTTTGCAAAGACCGAATCTGTAGTTACTGTGCAACGTGCGTTCCGCATTAAGTTCGGGTGTGATCCTCCAAGTGACAATAACATCCGTAGATGGTTTCATCAGTTTGAAGATACAGGCTGCCTTTGTAAACGGAAGAGCACGGGACGACCAAGAGTTAGCGAAGAGGATGTTGAGCGAGTGAGAGAGTCGTTCACTCGTAGCCCAAAGAAATCAGTTCGGAAGGCTGGTCGTGAATTAGAAATTGCTAAGTCGACTGTTTGGAAAGTTTTAAGGAAACGATTGCAACTACGTCCTTATCGTTTACAGTTGTTACAGGCTCTAAAGCCTGCAGACCATGGTTTACGTGCCAACTTCGCTAACGTAATGCTGTTTAATGACGATGAAGATTTTCTAGATCATGTTGTTTTCAGTGATGAATCGACCTTTCACCTCAGTGGACATGTTAACACTCATAATGCGCGGATATGGGGCTCAAAAAATCCTCATGAGGTCGTACAAGTGCAACGAGACTCCCCTAAAATCAATGTTTTTTGTGCTGTATCCCGGCGGAAAGTTTACGGACCTTTCTTTTTTGGTGAAGCTACTGTAACTGGTACTTCCTACCTTGATACACTAGAGCAATGGCTCTTCCCTCAGTTGGAACAATATGAACCAGAGAATTTCATTTTCCAGCAAGATGGCGCGCCACCTCACTGGCACAACGCAGTACGCGAATGGTTGAACGTAACTTTACCCGACCGCTGGATTGGCCGCAAGGGACCCAATGACAGAGCTTGCTATGCGTGGCCTCCACGTTCACCCGACCTAACGCCATGCGATTTCTACCTTTGGGGTTTCATCAAGGATCGTGTGTATGTACCTCCATTACCAGCTGACCTCCATGAATTACAAAACAGGATTGAAGCAGCTGTTGCAACAATTACTGAAGACACACTGCTCAACGTCTGGGAAGAACTCAGCTATAGACTTGATGTGTGCCGTGTGACAAATGGTGCTCACATAGAACACTTGTAAGCTCGTATATAAAACTGTTTGAGTTGCTCTTTCATGTGACATATATTTCATTACTGTAAGTTTAATAAAATTAATGTTATAAAGCGTTAAAACCCCGATATTCATTTATGGACACCCTGTATTTTGAGACCAACCTGATTTTTTTAATGACAACATTTATAGACTGACGAGTTTTGAGCCTCTGTTTTAAGCTGTCAGGGTTGCAGTAATACACCCACTTATCATATACGATAATTCTCCATCATTCCAAGGAATTGCAACAATTTGTTATTAGATATCCTCTCTGCATTAAATATGATCAGGTGTCAATGTGGCAAAAATTTATATATCTCTTGAACAATTATTTAAGTATTATTAATTTTTAGATGAGTCGTATTTATTACACATCTGCTTCACTTTCGTACCTATTTTGAGGACATGTTTCGCAAATCATCGTTTGCATCTATGGCTCTTATGCGACTAAAGCTTGATCCAGCGGTGTGGGTAATTCTGGGGTTGCTGCTGCCATCTGTTGATTTAGTGATGAACTTAAATGTGGGATTCTCTTCTGGCGGGATTTCAAAGTTCATTAGTTGGTTTTTATGTTTTTCTATGTATATTCTCTCCCATATGACGAGTTCACTATGTTTTTGTATGTATTTTACCAAGTTCTTTTGACCACCTTCAAGTGCTTGTCCGTCAATTTTCTTCCAAAACTTTGCATATGCTTTCAATATTACATAAATTCTGTTTTCCAAGATGCAAATCTTTAATGCTTTTGTCTGCATTATTCAAATGCTGGAACCATCGTTGTGTTACTTGCTGAGTACTGACAGCTTCAACTTCACATATTCTTGGAACCGTGGTTGCTCACACATTGTTGACTCCATTTTAAAATCCTGCATTACCTACTGCTGGCTACCAATATGTTAACATAAGGAACAAACATCCTAGCATACAATAAATAGTATTGTCATGTTCATAGAGAATGTTTTGTTTTATCAGTTGGTACTGCAATATCATCTGATCTCGTAGACATGTAACATAAGCAGAGGGTAAACGGGACTCATTCTGTATGTGAGCAGGACTACAAGGAGCAACATGACATCTCTTCCAAACACCACAGGTATGTAACCTATTGGAATATATTCATGTCTTTTCATGTTTCTAAAAATTGTTTCTCTGTTCTTATAATGACTACATGTATCCATAATTTGACATAGTTATAACATTCTTATCTCTCATAAATGTGTGTTACTGTCTAGCTATGTTTCCCCTTACGTAAGTCTGTCCTTGCCATCCACAGTAGGATTATGACAGTATTGACAAAATAAAAACATACAATGTAAGTTCTACCTTTATCAGACAAGCTAAAAATAATGTAGTGGTACAGAACTAGCTATTTGCATTACACAGAGAAAGTCATGCACATGCAACATATAGCTTTGCTTTAGCTGTTTCCAATTCAGCCAATGCATAATTAACCAATATGAAAATTTGATAACGTAAATATTTTGAACATGCGGAGGTCACCATTTCCAATTATTTCACCAATGTGTTTTACCTAATAACAATGCTTTAGTAATAGTATTAGTTTTTGTCTCTGTTAATTTGTAATAAATTCACAGTCCTTTTTATTTTTTACACTGCTGCTTTTTGAGAAAATCACTTATTAGCTACAAATAATGCTTTTGTTGCAAGAGCTAGTGCTTAGTGAATTTGAAAGGCAGAATGCAGATTTGTCAGAATATCCTCCACTTTTATATTCCCAGCTTGTAATTCGACAAAGCTCTAGCAACCCTTTAATCACTCCTTCTGTAGCTTGGGTAGTAGCGTATCTGCCTCAGGTTCGAGAGCTCCCAAGTTTGAATCTCAGTCAGGCTGACACCTGGATAAGGTTTTCTCAAGTTTTCCCTTACCCTGAAAGATCAATGTTAGGTAATTCTAAGCTCTATGGACTCTGGCCTCATTTGAGCATCATTTTATTCATTGTCCAATATGACTTAACGTTGTCACCGCTCTTCCAGATAACGTTACGCAAATTTGAAACAATGTGCGGCCTAGCCTCAGTTTAGAGCAAGAGTTTACTCTCGGGTTCTGCGTGAATATATTAGGAGTAAAGATGACACTAATGACACTGGAATTCTAGTTTAAGACGCATTTAATGACTGCTTTTCTTTTTTAATTAAGTAAATTGCGAAGTTGCCGACTTAGGGAAATTAATCTCGTATATTACTGTCTGGAGTTACCGTATGTGAAGCGCATATTAGGTGATAACATAATTCCTTAGTTGCCCAGGAACATATACTTTTCCGAGTCATGTCTTCCTGGATGGATTGTCCAGCTGTGTGTGAATCCTTTTCAGAAAATTATGCTACTCACACCAGGATTCCCTTAGTCAACCTTTTGTTACATGTGGACCTTTGTATCCTTTTGTTTCGGTCAGTAGCTACTAAGGAAAGGTCTAAGAAAGGCACTTGTATCCAAGTGTTTGCCAGATGGACCACCTGCAATGATAGCTTTCCCTCCAGTGAACTGCTAACCCAACAAACAATCTGTTTTCACTTAACAAATATACCCCATGTTCTTATCTAATTTACTGAATCCCTAATTTTGGTATCAGCATTGGAGGAAGTTAATTAAAAAAAAAAAATCACCTGGAATAAATTTCATAATGAAGAATCTAATATGCAAAATAATGGAAATAATATGTGTTTGAAAAGATAGACCAGTCAAAACATGATACAAGAAAATGAGTGAATTTTTCTTACAATAAGTGAAGTGTTTGCTACGATAAGTGAAGTGTTTGTTACAAATAGTTATTTTGTATAATATTCACTGCTTCACTGTAGCTAGCTTTATTTTCTACTTAATTAAGTCTGCCTGTTCATTATAATATAAATTAATCATAAAATGTACATGTCATACACTATTTTCACAATTAAGTAAGAAAAACAATTTTTGTCAATTATCTCAACTGCAGAAAAAAATGTCACAGCTTTCAACAATGACTGAATCAATTGTAAATCTTAATTTGTTGTTCTCATTGTGAATCAACCTTTACTATGCTAGTCAGACAAATATATTTACTCTGTGGTGCACAACATCTGAAGCAATGGATTCATTTATTGATTAGAACATATGACCTCTTTCAAACAAAAATCAGCAAGAAGTCAAACTAAGTTAAACTTACCACTTTTTAAATTAAAAAATGATCCTAAAAAACAACATTTCTCCAGCTCCACAATCTTATCTCAACAACCATGCACACTCCTTAAATCTACAAGAAGTATGAAGGTCTTACCTGAAGAGGAGGAATCCTATCCCAGTGACTGCAGCTCTTCTAACATCATCATTCACGTCTGAAACCTAGAATATATAAATTTGTTCAGCATTAGAATATGTCATAATAACTACAAGGCAAAGGTGTTTAACTTATAGGTGCCGTCCATTTTACCCAATGAAAGAAATCGGCCTTCGATAAAAACATCATCGCCACAACACAACAGTGAAGTAACAAATATTACATAAAATATAATCATTTGTAAAAACTTCACTCATCTTTTACGGAAATTGAGGAAATTTTCGAAGAATTGATTGCAGATTAGCTTCACAAACTTTGTTTCTATCTTCATATACAACATTTGTGCACCAAGTTTGTCAAACCAGTCTCCAATCAATTCTTTGAAATTGGCATCAATTCCCTTAAAAGATAAGTGAAGTTTTCTAACAAATAAGGAGGGAGAGGCAGAAGGTAGTCTCTGTGCAGGCTAATAGAAAAGCATGGAAAGAAATCTAAGCTACACTTGGCAGTATAACTAAGATTGCAGAAGGCTCCTGCTGGTACAGAGACCCAAAAATATCCAAACTGGCTGTATTAACAATAACAAGTGCCAAGGATGCACACAGGCAAAACATTTTGCAGCCGGTTTGGAGATTTTTGGGTCTCTTAGTATACAGAGGAGCGTTGCTGTGTTTATTCTGCAATTTCTGTGCTAGTCAGTGAATAGAAAGATTAAATAGACAGCTTCATGCATAGTTCATTCACTGCTTCTTGCAGTAATAGACAAAAGAGACAAAAATAGACAATAACATACACACCGTTCATAGGAATACTCTGGAAAACAAAGTGCCTTGAAATTGGATTAATTATAATTTGTGCTGATCCTATCATCTTCTTCTGGCAAAAAGGAATAACTCAATAAATTTGAAATTTCACTCAAACTTGCAAAAATATCAGTATCAATAATACTCATGATGCAAAATGTCCAAATAAGAATCATTTGAAAATAAAGAACTCTAAGGAAATATCTTGCAATAAATGAAATTAATATTTTTAATAAATCTTGTATTGGTAAGCTAGCAGGTGTAGCGCTACAGTCTGTGAGGTTTAAGTTGGCATATTCTCTACTATCCTTGTCTAGCACACGTGGGCAGGTCAGCAACCACTGCTTTGTCGCGATTCGTGGAAAGTAGACACTCGCAACCCCCACTCCGTTGTGTGTTGAATTAAAGGTTGTCAGTGGCATATGAGCGATAGAACTGTGCATTTATTGTTTTGTGGATTTAAACGACACACAAAATGTTTTCATTGTTGCAACATATGGATGTAATGTTGAATTATTTTCTTGTAGTTTTAGTTGTGTTTGTGTTGTTTCAAGTTGAATCTCGAGGGAAAGTTCTAAAATCAGATTTTAGGGAAATTGTAGTCAAAGTTCACGGTTTCTTCAGTGGTGAATGTGAAGCTTTGAAATGTGGAAAGCCGACTATTTCAGTGACAAGCATCGCTGAGAGAACTGCTGCTGCTGCAGGTATTTCTTCTAGTTCTGTCCAACGAATTTTAAAAGAAGACAAAAATGCAGAAGCTAGCGGCGGTAGACTGAAACACCAGGCAAGAAGCGCCCTAATAGAAGACTGCGAAAAACAGAAATTGATTCACTCACAGCTGCTGCTATTAAGCGAACAATCTATTCGCTGTATCGTACGGAATTCCTACCTAGTTTTCTGGACATATATGAGGCTTTAAGAGCTAAAGACTTACTTAAAGGAAGTGTGTAGCCCTTAAAAAAAATTCTTAAAAAGCTTGATTTCAGTTATGGTAAAAATTCACAAAATTCACAAGAATGGAATGAATGGATATTGTTTCTAAAAGATTTAAATTTTTCAGACGAATGAAAGAACTGAGATCTATAGGTAGGCCTATAGTGTACTTTGACGAAACTTGGGTAAATATAAACCATACAAGAAATACGGTGTGGAAGTGTATCGCTGATGAAAATGAAAGTGATTTCCCTCTTAAAACACCAATCGGCAAAGAACAGCCAATTATATATGAACATGCTGGATATTCACCAGGATTTATACCTAAAGCTTTGCTAACTTTTAAGTCAAATTTAACCAAAGACTACCATGAAGAAATGGATAATATTTTCAAGGATTGTTTGTTAATACATTACTACCTAACATCCCGTCTAATCTCTGTTTCATATAACCTTGCCCCGCTGAAATGTATCACTCCGTGTTCAACAACCCTCCCCCTTGCCCTAATTGGCTAATGCTTTCGCCTCATAGGCCATAGGCGGTGCCTTCCAGTGACATTTAAACCTGCAGTAAATGTCGCAATAATTGCCGGCAAGATAAATAAAATCATACAAATAAGGATATAAAGGCATGCAAAAATACAAGTTTATAATGAACTGAGCAAATTGAACCAGAATGACTGAGCAATGAAACTGAAACAAGTTTACAATGAAAGGCCTTTGGCCTTTTCCACTGGGATTTTTTAAACCAGCACACATACCTTTCAAAAATGCTTGTCTTTCAGTCTTAAAAGTCGTGTCACACCATACTTTACTTTTCGTGTGTTCTTCGTGTATATTTAGCAATTTGTATCTCGGTACAGTCTGGTTGTCCTCAAATAGCGTCTTTGCTACACAGCAATATCGCCTGTCTTTTAGCACATTTTTCTTGCCTCTTTTTTCATTCACAAATCCCAGCTGTATAAGCAATCTGCTGAAATTTGGTAAATCTGCATCCTCATTTACAGCAGGCGAAATGTTACCTATGTTAGGGAGTTCATTTCTAAAGAAAAACCACACACATGACGACGCACAACACTTTTCACGTATTTTCTCCGAGCACGCACTTTTGTTTATTCCTGCTTTTGCCTGGAGTGGTAAGTTTTCCTGTTTCCTCAATTTCATGTCGCGATGTTCATACGGATCTAACACTCACACCTGTAACTTCAGAGCACAGCTGTTCGACTTCTCTCACTGACGAAGACGGATTCTTCTCTGTGAGTGCATTAAACACATGCAACACAATTCTTTTTTTGCCTGTTTGTAAATAATTATCCTTGCGATACTTCAACAAAAAACTGGCGGTAGACTCTGCCATTATACATATAATAAGTACATGCGCAATAAACGATCAATAAAATAATTTAGCTCCCGCAACCTCGAATGGCGATGCATGACTAATCCAGTTCAAAACAAGGTCAGAGATAAAAGTCATATAAACAAATGTCACCACTACTGCTAAATCACGTGCTATCGTGACATGTGCTTGAGAGCAAAGGAACCTCCTCTTTACTTCGTTTAAGAATTAACATGCATTTCAGATAAATCAACTCTGTTGCGTAATATATTTAATTAAAACAGTTACGAAAATATAAATTTGACAATTCTCTTCCAACATATAATATATCACCATGTTAAATAACGAACAAATTTTTACCGCACGACAGTCATTACCACAACAGCAACCAATGAGAGGTGATTAGGTCACGTGACCGTTAAGAGATACTGGGCAAGCTTACGTGAAACAAGGTATAATGATGTCATCATTATGGACAATGCCCCTTATCATTCCATAGAAAGTAATAAAGCACCCACTTCAGCTTCACTCAAATCCCATATGCAAGAAGAGCTTCGTTATAGGAATGTTGAGTTTGATCCATAAGCAACAAATCCAGTGCTATACGAATTAATTAAACTGAAAAAGATAATTTCAAAGTGTATGAAATAGTCTCGCAGAGGTACACGGTCATACCGTAGTAAGATTGCCACCTTATCACTGCGACTTTAATGCTATAGAACTTATTTGGGCACATGTGAAGAATGATGATGCCAAACATAACATTTCATTTAAAAGTGTCGATGTAAGAGCCTTGTTTCATAATGCGATTAGAAAAGTGACCCCAGAAAACTGGAAAAGCACGTGTGAGCATGTACACAAAACACTGAACAGTTTTACTGGGGAAAAGACGGTCTGATAGATGAAATTACAGACAGATTAGTTATAAATTTAAAAGACTTGGAATTGGAAGAAGAAAACGAAGATTCGTTTGAAATTTCTGACTGTGAATCGGGGGATGAGCAACAATTGGACGGAGTGGAGAAGAGGGTGCTTGGCAGGGGTGTCTGCTTTGCCCGCTACGTCATAGACTGAGACGGTCAGTATTCCTTTCTCTTTCTAAAAGGCACACGACTAGTTAAACCTCACAGACTGTAATTGATAGGTTAAATGTTTATTATACACTGCATTTAAAACAAAAAGCTCTTAACTACAAGACATCCTTATTTTCCAAATCAAAATTTTGAACTTGAATGGGGCCTGGTAGTGATCTGGGCTCAAAAAATTCATTTTCTGTTCTGTATCATAAAAAAAGGCAGAGATCTTTCTGTTTAAATCTATTTTTTTAACAGTACCAACATTATGATGAAACTGATAAGTGTGATTTCCTATTTAGATATATAAAGCGATGCTGCAAACAGTTGTGCTTGATATCCTTACAGAAATGCACGTGATTGGGATGACAGATGGGAGCATAGAAATGTAACTCTGCGACTGTCATGGGAAGAAAATCCTCCAATTTATCTTTGAGTCTTATGAGAAAGCTGCCAATGGGAAACCTTACAATCCCTATAAACAGTTTGGTAACTTACTAACTTTACAATGTAAGATGACATTCAGAATATTTAGGTAAAACAGCATTCTTCTGCATTTACAAATTTGAAATTTATTTCTTCGTGCATGGACAATATATACCTGCAAGTCAAAATCCCAAATTCCCTTACAGTATGAAATTCTATCTATTGTTCACCTATTTCAACCCCTTATCACCACTTCACTTGGGCTGGTTTTTCTTAACCTCACTTTTCCAAGATTTCTCACTTTTATTTCTCCCATTTCTGTATTACCATAATTAAACTTCACTTGCTGCTTTCTTTTTCCTATTACATTTTGTGTCCTCCCCTCTACCTCTTTCTATTCTCACTACACTTCCCACAATTTGCTTAGCCATTTTTAAGTTTATGGACCCTTGGCAATATATCCCTTCTTCAATTTCCCTATCTAGTTCATTCCCATATCAGATGCAGACTTACCGCAACATGGAGCAGCTTGCGAATTGCTTGATTGTTGCCAGTGCCGCAGTATGCCATGGCAAGGGTGTACATGCCAGAACGACGGAGAATGGGGTCCTTATCCTGACACAAGCTGGTGATCAGGGGGTCTGCTTCTTCCAGACGGCCATACATTGTCAAAGCAATACCCACAGCTAATCCTCGTAAGATCTTCTCATGCTGTGTTTCTTGTGCATACTATAAGCAGATACAGATGTACATAAGTCAACATCCACTTGAGAAAGAGGAGAAAGGGAAACTTGTTACTTGACAAGAACTCAAACTTAATATTTATAGGTCACTGAGCAAAGCACTTAAATACTAACTGTATGTGAAATTCTTAAAAGTCAAGATCATCTCTAAATACTGAGAGACAAGAAGAATGATTTTATTATCAAATTCTGAGTATTACATACACATACGTTACTACTCGATACTTACAGCAACCATATCCTCTATGGCTTGTGTGGCCTTGGATCCCAGCATAACCATTCCCATCGATATTCCTGCAGCTTCCCCAGTCACTGCATCATCCTGATAAAGGTTGAATTTCAATTGCTCGTATACATCCTGCCTGTTAGTACCCATGGCAGCCAATCCCAGGCCCAGACAACCTCCATGTCGCACCATCTGGAAGTATAAAAAACTGTTAAAATGCTGAGCAAGTTTACTTCCACATTGACTGTATTTTGCCCTTTAAAAGTAGATGGAATACAATAAACAAACATGTTCTCCCACATGTATTCACACATTTAGCATTATTTATGCACCTCATTATTAAAATTAGGCGAATGAGGCCAACTTATATACACTACTCTCCACTGTGGAGAAAAAAAAAGTGTATACAAGCTTAACTCATTTGCCTAATTTTAATAATAATGCCACTCCACTTTCTGAAATACTTCTTTTTATTCTATATTATGCACCTCAATTCGTTTAACCACTTCTTTCATTACTGCTATCTATGGTGAATAGAAGATTACTTATACTAACAGAAACAGAAAATTATAAATATCTAGGCATAACATTCGATTCTAAATTATCTTGGAAAACCCACATTAATGAAACCATAGAAAAGACTCAGAGATTAACAACACTCAAAAGATTAGCTGGCAGCAAATGGGGGTCCTCTGTCAATACACTCAACACCACCTATAAAAGCTACATCAAACCAGCACTCCTCTATGGAAGTGAGGTGATACAGCAAGTCAAAGCAAATTAGCACAACTTGAAACATTACAGAACCAAGCACTCAGACTAATAATGGGAGCAGTCAAATGAACACCAATTACTGCAATGCAAATTGCTACAAATAACTTGCCAATTAAATATGAAATGGAAAAACAGAATCTCCTCCTAAATGAAAATCTACAAAGGCTCCCCTTTAATACTCACTGGAAGAACTACAAAAGCAGAGAAAGGACCTTAAAAACACAAGAAGGATTTATGCAGAAAGCCTATAACCTACAGAGAAAATACAACCTTGAAGACACAAACAAAATTGAACATCTCCCACTTCCAATCTGCCATCACAACCTAAAATAAATAGCAGAGTAAACCTTCTGCAAAATATAGCGTCAAAAAGGGATGTAAGTGCAGAAACACTTAAAATGCTAGCTCTAGAAACAATTGAAACTTATTATCCACAAGACTCGTGGCTACACATATACAAAGATGGCTCCCAATTTGACAAAGAAAGTAATGCTGGAGCAGGAATACATAGTAAAATATTCAATTTTTACATCTGTTTGGGCACACTAGCAACCCACTATGATAGAGAATTAGAAGCAATCAACACCTCGCTGAAACAACTCTTCAACCATGTGAACTCTTTCTCTAAAGCAGTGATTCTAAGCGATTATAAATCAGCACTTCAAGCCCTATCCTCACTGTACCTTAACAACAATAGAATACTTGAAATTTACAGTTCATTACGAATACTACAAGGTCTAAAAAAAGAAATACGCTTCCAGTGGATTCCATCCCACTGTGGAATTACAGGCAATGAAATAGCAGATTCCTTGGCAAAAAAAAGGAATACAAATAAAACAAAGCTGCCAACAAAAAAACTCATTCCACACATCAAAACTACATATAAACAATAGAATCAACTTATTCTGGAAAGAAGAATGCGAAGAAAAAAGTACCAACAGGCAATGGAAAATTCTACAAGGAAGTAAAAATCCCATCTCAGACTACCCAAGAAGCTGTACTGTTGCCATCATCCGACTACTGGCCACGACTGTTTGGCCGTTCATCTACACAGGATTAATATTTTTGAATACCCGACCTGCACACTGTGTAGGGACCCAAACTCATTGATGGACGGAGATCATCTGCTCCAGTGTAGTGCCCTGACAAAAACAGATGGAGAACTGACAGCACAACTAGTCACACGTTATTGGGAGGCCAGAAGGAAAATGGAAATTCTCCAACTCCATGAGCATTAGCAACCAACCATAGTTTTTATTTTACATCCTCCAATGTTAAGTCATATCGGACGATGAATGAAATTATGCTCAAATGAGACCAGGGTCCACAGAGCTTAGAGTTACCCAACATTCATCTTTCAAGATAAGGGAAAACCCTGGAAAAACTTTATCCAGGTAATGCATCCTGGCCAAGATTCAAACTCGGGACCTCTTGAACTTGAGACAGACATGCTACCACCACGCTATTGAGGCGGGCAGTGGTGGATAGAAGAGAATGATACTCTACTTCATGTAAATGTTTTCACAGACAATTCCCTGGAAATGTGTGCTTTACTATGAGTCGTGAGGCACTCTGTACTTCACCTACTACAAATTTAGTTTCAACGTGTTTCACTTCCACTTGAAGGCATTATCAAGAAATTGTCAACTGGCTAGAACTTTGGTGTTTCCGCTGATCATGGTTCTCCAGAGATGAGACATCTGGTGGCAATCTAGTGAGGCTAAATACAGTATTTTCTTCTGACGGAATGTCAAAATTCATTAAATGAGTTTCGAATTTCTTTATATAAATGTTTTCCCAGATGTTGAATTCTTGATTCAAATGAACTGACTTTACTAGTTGGGTTTTATGTTTTGGTTATGATCCCAGAAACGTGCTGCTTCTGCGGATTTATCTGTTTCTCTTTGCTTGATGTTCCTAAAGTGTTCTTTTAAGAGTTCTAGCTGTTAGACAATTTCTTGATAATGCCTTCAAGTGGAAGCAAAAAGTGTTGAAAGGAAATTTATGGTAGGTGAAGTACAGTTTGAGTCAACTCATTGTATAATTTTAATTATTACATTACTTCAATGTTAATTCCAATTTATCTTTTTAAATTGTGTTTTAATGTTCACATCTTAAACTTTCTATGAACAGCCTCAATTTCCTATCCTTTCAAAAGGAATTTTATATAACTGATAAATTATAAGTTGGTTACAAATGTAGATCGCTTATTTGTAACATAAGCAATTTCCAAAATACCTGTTATTATTGGTTTGAAGTTTTGGATATTCACTTTTTGATATACTGTCACTGTTCACTTTTGTATACAATATTATGGAAAGAGAGTGGAATTTCAAAGCAAGGAGTGACCAATCATTAAACATTTAACTATGACCATCCCTTTGTGCTCATAACAGAGTATGCAATGAAACAATTGATATAAATGATCTATTTATCAATTAACATGGGGAATAAGGTCTTTTAAGAACAGTGTACAAGTTATATAAATATTAACTTCTACGGTAAAAAAAAAAAAAATTGGGGGGAAAAACTATTGGAACTAAAACATTTTCCCATATTTACAGGTATCGAGCAGCCTTGAAAAAAGTGGCAAACATGGCTAAACTCAACTTTTAGTGACAAATAAAGTTTAAGTACGAGGGGCAATCAAATATTAACAGGCCTTTGTTTACTGCACAAGCATATAGTGCCGTATGGGTTTGAGCTTTTACAGCACATGCAGTGAGGTCCTTGGAAGGGAGTAGTGGCCTTGGGAACTTGTTTGGCTCTGTCCCTCAGTTCACGCCGAGATGTCTGAGAGAGAGGTGCATCCAGCTGTTACACAACGAGTAATAATCAAGTTTCTTGCCAATGAAAATGTCGATGCAGCTGAAATTCGCTGTCGGTTACTCCCATAGTTTGGGGAAAGAACTATTTCATGGTCCAGAGTTCAACATTGATGCCATGAGTTTAATGAAGGACATGAACATGTTGAAAACCTGTCCTACCCTCACCGGCAATGCACCAGCATCAATCCAGAAAACATCCAAGCTGTTTGAGACATCATTGTAGGGGATTGCCACATTACAGTGCTTGAGATTTGTCGACAACTTCTCAAACTATGGGTGAGTGCCCAATCAATCATTTGAAGGGAGCTGAAATTGAGAAAAGTGTCAGCTCGTTGGGTTCAGCAGTATCTTACTGCAGAACAGAAAGCAGTGCAAGTTCAAATGTGTCGCACACTTCTCACGCACTATGAAGAGGAAGGTGATGCTTTTCTGGACAGAATCAATACTTGTGATGAGACATGGGTACATCATTACACACCCATATCAAAGAGGGCCAATCTGGAGTGGAGGAGGAGTGGAAAGCAACCGCCGGTGAAAGCCAAGTCACAACTGTCAGCAGGAAAAGTTTTGGCCACAGTGTTCTGGGACTCGAAAGGTGTCCTTCTCATTGATTTCCTGGAACAACAAGGACAAGGACAACGGACCATTAATGCTGCCTATTACTATGACCTTCTCAGTCAAGTTCGAGTTACTTTCCGGTCAAAACATTGCAGTAGCCCAATCCAGAAATGTGTTGATTCTGCAGGATAATGCCAGACCACACACTGCAGCAGCAACACAGCAAAAATTGGCTGAAATGCACTGGACTGCCCTTCTACATCCACCTTCCCACCCAGACCTCTCACCATGTGACTTCTTCATGTTTGGTCCACTCAAAGAAGCTCTTGGAGGACATTGTTTCCCAACCAATGACAAGGTGAAAGACTTCATGCTCAACTGGCTCCGCACCCGTCCTTGTACTTTCTTTGAAACTGGTATTAAAAAACTGCCTCTCCGTTGGAACAAATTTGTAGAAAAGATGGATGAATATGTAGAAAAGTAAGAAAAATGTTAATTTCAATTAATATTCTTAAATAAATTTTCTGGAACGAAAGGTCTGTATATATTTGATTACCCCTTGTATTACTAAGTTAAAATAACAATTTACCTCATTCTGTGCATCCTTCAGCTGACCTAAGAGGTAGTCTGTTATACCAGCTCCATGATTGGCATGGATGAGACCTAGAGCATACAGACCACCACCCTCAGAATAACCAGAACTGGGTCCAACTTCTCGTGGCAGGTAACTCTGCATCAGTGCCAAGGCTTCTTGTTCATGACCACGATGAATGACTCCTAGGGAAGCTGTGGCAGTCAATTTAGCCCAGTTTGTAGCTCTTGCAAGCCATTCCAAATTATCCCTAAAAGAGATAACAGATAAGTATTTACATAAAAGTTCAACTTATTTACCATGTAAGATAATACTAAAATGTGCTATAAGATAAAAAAATTCACAATAATAGAACTTTAGAGTGGATATTTGAATCTTCAAATGATATTTCAGCAATCATTTCAAAATAACGCAACAAAAGAACTATGTCTTCCTTTAACTACAACAGCAATGGCAAAATTCATGCTCAAAAGTTGATTAAATGTAGACTCCATACTGTTTTATATTCTGTCTCGTACAAGGTCCAAGAGAACTATTGTATTCCAACCAGAAATTTGAGTTGAGATTTCACCATAAACAAAGTATTGAGGTCCTCTCAATAGTCAATTTACTTAGTCCCCTATAGTCAATAACACAAAGACTGCAAGTATGTCCATGTCTGTGAATAAGTAACACAAAAATGAAACGTCAGATGCAACGCAGAGAATTTCAAGAAAATTTCCTCCACCCAAACAATCCTTAAGATGAATAATATTCACAACATTTTATAGTCTTAAAAAGTCTCATATGATTTCAATTAAAATACCATGAAGACAATTTGAAAAGGTAAATTGGAATTAACACTGTGAAGTGATGTCATAATAAAATTAAAATTATATTATGAGTTGCCTGAGATACTCTGTACTTCACTAGAAAATAATGTTTCAGTTGAAACATAACCATATCGCTGCTACCTGACTATCTGGGAGGGTGCTAATGACATCACGAAACCTGTCACAGTCATCCCTCACCGCACAACAATACACCTCTAACCTTAAACACAGATTGCGGTTTATTTCCTTAAGTCACCGTGGCTTCGAAAACAAGAATTGTACTAGATTTAAACAGGAGAGTAAAAGAGATTTATGCTAGTGAGAGAAATAAATTAAGTGTAAAGAAACAGAAATTCTAAAGCAGTGGAAAAATTGTGCTAATGGGAAAATAAAGAGAAAACTTAAGAAAATTGAATACCAATGCACTAATGAAATATTGTGGGAGTGGTTCGTTAGTGTTAGGGCAAAAAATTTGCTGCACATTACAGCAATATACAGAAAAGGTAGCTTAAAGATTGGACAAGACTGAATTCAAAGTATCTATGGATGGTTGGAGAGCTTCCGCAAAAAACAATATGTGCATTTTAACGAACTTTGTGGTGAATCCAAAGATGTTAACACTCAAACCATTAAATTTATTGGGAGTCGATTAATGACACTAAACAACACTTACTTTTAAATTTTCCTGGAACTAGTTTCAGAGGCCTTCCCTCTATCATCAACTCTATCATGTCCGGTTGATGATAGAGGGAAGGCCTCTGAAACTAGTTCCGGGAAAATTTAAAAGTAAGTGTTGTTTAGTGTCATTAATCGACTCCCAATAAATTTAATTTATACAACACTGTTTTCAACACTTCCATGAAAGGATTTACTCAAACCATTGCTAATTGGACAATAATCAAAGGATACAAACCTGAGAAAATAGCAAACAGCAACAAGATGGGATTTTTCTTCCATGCATTAGCAAATAGCTCATTGTGCCAGGTGAAAAGGAAAAACCCTTTTGTTAAACATAAATCTTTTACAGAAATTTTCAAGAGGTTCACTCGATTCCACTGAAGACAGGTTTTACTGTTTTATATATAACCACAAAGCTAGGTAGTTTGTGCTTTTAGCATATGAACAATGATGAAATTATTAAAATCTAATGCCCTTATTCATTAACTTTAAAGAGAGTCGATTAAAGACACTAGACAACACTTACTTTTCAATTTTTCCGGAACATGTTTCTGAGGCTTTGCCTCTATCATCGAGAGCCGGCCGATGATAGAGGCAAAGCCTCAGAAACATGTTCCGGAAAAATTTAAAAGTAAGTGTTGTCTAGTGTCTTTAATCGACTCTCTTTAAAGTTAATTTATCATAACAACACTGTTTTCAACACTTCTAAGAAAGGAATTCTAATGCCCTTATTTACCTTAAAAACTGGTCGCTAGTTGTTCCACTATGCATGTACGCATTAGCAATTACAGTAGCAGTGTGGCAAATAGACACTCTAATAGCATCCTTAGTATTTTTTAGAATCAGCATATCAGAGTGATTGCTACGAATGAGAAACTGTAGATGAAGATCAATAGAAACTTCTCCACTGAGAATGCTCGTCAACTTCTCTATTCTCTGCTGATGGCACTTCTCCTCTTCATTCTGGAAAACACAGGAATAATGGAGTAACTATTAGCTGTGTGTTTGGAGGAATTTAGTAACAGTGACGTCAAAATTAATATAAAAATTATTTGTGGTTGGTTTATTGACACTCGTCACTTACTTTTTCATTTATTTATGAGAGACTAGTTTCAAAGGCCCTGGCCTCCATTTTCAATCTCTTCCCAACTCAAAATTTTTATATTAACTATTAGCTGTTTTGACTCATGCTTCTACATTCCAAGATTTATAAAATAAAGAAAGTGGAAAAAAATTAACAAAAACCATTCAATCACTAATGTACAAATATAGTCCTTATGTGAAATGTTAAAATGATTCTAAAAATGTGTATCCAAAATTAATATTTCATTTCTAGCAAGACATACCCTTGGTTTGAATGTAAGATCATGATTTTATCTTAAATGTGATTTGATAAAATCATAGTCAATTTATGTGCATGGCTCAATATTAAATAAATTTCAATTTGTGCAGTAAATGTCAAAGATCTTTAAAGCATTTTCCCATGAGTAAAATATTCAATATTTTAAATAGCAGTTCATAAAAAACTTACATTAAAATTTAATATAATTGTTAATACATTATGATGTATTGGCTGTACCCAAGGTTATCGGAATTGAGAACCAGAGCGTCATAACTGTAATCAAGATAAGTTGTGCGCTCACCCAATGTAAACATGATAAATGCTTGAAAGTAATGTGTTTGAATTACCGACTCATTACTTTCAATTTTAAATACATCACAGTTTCTAACCTTTTGCTTCAAATAATGATAAATGCTATCATCAGAGAACTAGAACCTTCTAGATGTTTCAGCATCCCAAATGTTCTGGAAAGTTCCTACAGCTGTATAAGCAAGTGCTCTTGCAAAAAGAATTAGTGGTACAGTGTTCAAGAGTGAGGAGGTCAGCAAAGTTAAAAAGTTAGCATGTGTAATGAGAACAGCTCTTCTTTAAGCAAGTTGGCAACGTCTGTGGTGAAGTGCAAGGAGTACTGTTACCACATGGAATTACAAAGGTCTTATGTTCGAATCACCAGCAAATGAACCCCCAAAAAAGGTTTAGTCAGGCTTTTCTGTTACCCTGCTACGTTACAGAGCAATAGAACTATGTAGTTTGCATTAATGAAGTGAAATAAGTAGCTAAGCAAATTCACAACTAAAATTGAACTAATTTACTAAAATGACTGTGAAACTGAGCAAAGTTACAGTTTTTGAAAATGGACTAAATCAAAATACTGTCACGAGGCCGCACATAAGCGAACGCCGAGAGAAAGAGAGAAGCGGGGAGTGAAACCAGCAGATAGCGTTAAAGCCATGCCTAAGCCCATGCGCACACTAGCGCTTGCTGAGAGAGGGACAGGGCAGGGAGAGAAGGAAAAAGAGAGACTTCTGGACGGTTCTCTCCCTTTCTCGCTGCCTCGTGGAAGGCCATGAAGCATGGACAAGTTTATAGAAAGAGTGGTGGAGGTATAAAAGGAGCTGAGCAGCAGTCAGTTAGTTGCAATTGTGCAGTGCAGATGGCAGTTAAGAGTCAGCAGGCTGTTTATTGTGTGTGTGTGTGTGTGTGTGTGTGTGTGTGTGTGTGTGTGTGTGTGTGTGTGTGTGTGTGTGTGTGTGTGTGTGTGTGTGTGTGTGGACATTTAAACTGTATCATGTTTGTGAGTTGAGAACTGATAAACATAAAGTGATTTGAAAGTGAATGCTTTTGTTTATTTACATGTGCAGAAGCGACAAGAGTCATGTGTGTTACGTCATTCTGCTGATATTAGAGTTCTACAAGTGCCTTTCTACGGAAATAAAGAGCATTTTGAACTACTGCAAATTGGACTTTTAATTTTACGAACCCACAAAATCACAATACATTATAATCTTTTTTTTTGAAATTAAGAGAGAAGAAAAGAAAATGGACATCCAAACATTTAGTTTATAAATAACTGTCTCATTGCAATGTAACCCTAACATTTATCAGCAAAACAGTAAAAGCAGGAATCTAAGCTAATGAGGAGTCAACATCTCAAAAATTTTCCAATGAGTCTTGTAGAAACTAAAGCTAGAGTGACTAAACCTGCAATTTGTAATTGTTAGTGTATTTCTTAAATGAATGCTGACACTGTACACTTTAATTTTCAGAGTGATACCTACACTACTGTTCTTCAAATCAAGTTGATAGACAACCACAGAATCTATATTACTTTTATAAAATGCCATAGCTTCCCAGTTTTGTATTTGTCATAAGCAAACAAACCAAACTTACCAGGTTTTCCATTTTTCTTTCTGGTGGTTTGTTTTCCTCAGGAGTTTCAGAAGTGGACTCTTCTTTTGTACTCTCTTCTGAAGCAACCTTCACCACCTTGTCAGTTGCAGTTGGAATTGGTGCAGTGGCTCTCAGAGCTTGCAAGACTCGACCAAGAAACTGCTGTGTAGCACTCTCGTACAAATCAAACGCAATCTGATATGCCATTAGAACACTATCCTGCAATGTTAATAACACAAATATTGAAATACAAGTGCTACAAATTAATTCTGGGAATTTCAATCCATGAAAGTTTATTTTGAACTTTCATACTGAATCATTTTAATTATACTAGTCAATTTAACTACACAAACAATTTAATTTGATTATTAAATTTTAGATGAGTCGTATTTTTTACACATCTGCTTCACTTTCGTGTGTAAAAAATACGACTCATCTAAACTTTAATAATTTTTCGCTTCACTGTGGTGTTCCAATACAGTTAAATCTCGATAAATTTAATTTGATTTCTCAAGAATTCAAAATGGTGAACATTATACTTCAACTATAGAGCTACTAACCCTATAATAAGAGAGTGACTGTGTGGTGTGTAAGGCTCTGTCGACACCTAGGTCATCTGGGCTTGACATACAAAAATGTAAACATTAAAAACCTATGCCCAATTTCACCAACAGATATTAAAATTGCCATTAACAAATGTAATGTAACAATTGTCACAGTGCTAAATTTCTTGCACTTCACCAACCTGTTTTCGGAAAATGTTAAACACGTGTTAATGCCACGAGACTTGTAAGTATTAAAGCTATAGAAGGCTATGGATGAATCTTATTATTTTCTGAATGTACTGCAATGCACTTTTGTTTCCATTTTCATCTGCACACAGCTGAAAGAATAGTGGGTAAACAAAATCGTAAGAGAAGCCGTAGAACAAATTTCTCATCAATGGAGAAAGAATTGTTAAGTGAATTGGTGATGAAGTATAAGCATATCGTGGAAAATAAGAGAACGGGTGAGGTGAATGTAAAGGAGAAAGTCACGTGGGAAAATATTGGAAATGAATTTAATTCAAATATGTCATGAAATAACTTTGTCAGTATTATGTAAATTTAAAACAAAGTGTGAAGAAGGATAGAAGTGCCGAGTGACTTGAACGTTTCAAGACGGGAGGTGGACGGTGTATTATCCACATAATTCAGTGAATTATAAAATCGCGAAGTTATTAAAACTTGAAGCAAAGGTGAGATAGGCAAATTCCGTTCAATGCATGTTCTAACCTCTCTTGTACTTCCGCAGAAACCTTCATAGCAGCCTGTTTAGACAGTCTATACCTCTGTAGAAAAATTTCTTTTATAGCTCCTCAAAATCATTTGCCCTCATAGGCCATACTCTATTACAAATGTCATTTAGATGGTCTAAATATAACAAATCAACATCAAAAGCTGCATTCACAACCGCCATCTAGACTATGTACAATTGCTAAGGACTTAACAACCGAAATATGGCTTGTTAGTTTAACAAGAGATTTAACATGAGTGTTAAGCTAACACTTGTTGGTGAAATGCAATTTCTGTTATAACTACTGCTAAACTCGTGTTAAGTCTTAACGTCGGACACTAGTGTTATAATTTGAAAATGTAAATTGGAATTAACACTATAAAGTAATGTAATAATTAAAATTATACCATGAGCCGACTGAGACAGTCTGTACTTTGAATACTGCAATTTTCTTTCAACGTGTTTCACCTTCACTTGAAGGCATTATCAAGAAATTGTTGGCTGGTTAAAACCTTGGTGTTCAATGCCTTCAAGTGGAGGCAAAACATGTTGAAAAAAAAATGTATGATATTTGAAGTTGAGTGTCTCAGTTGACTCATAGTATAGTTTTAAATAATGTTAAAAATTAGAAACATCAAGTTAAAACAGAAAATAAAAGAATTGAAAACAGAAAATAATACAATTAAAAACATTATACATAAATTATTAATTTATAGATGTGTAATAAATACGACTCATCTATAAATTAATAATTATTTTGCTTCACTGTGGTGTTCCAATACAGTTAAATCTCGATTATACATAAAATTTTAAAAATCTGAAAAGCTCCTAAAACATACAATTTAGATTTAACTGTATTGGAACACCACAGTGAAGCGAAAAATTATTAATTTTTAGATGAGTCGTATTTATTACACATCTGCTTCACTTTCGTTTTAATTACATGTTTCGCAAATCGTTTGCATCTACGGCTCTTATGCGACTAAAGCTTGATCCAGCGGTGTGGGTGATTCTGGGGTTGGTGCTGCCATCTGTTGATTTAGTGATGAACTTAAATGTGGGATTCTCTTCTGGCGGGATTTCAAAGTTCATTAGTTGGTTTTTATGTTTTTCTATGTATATCCTCTCCCATATGACGAGTTCACTATGTTTTTATACGTATTTTAGTAATTCTGTGCTATCTTCAATTTCATGATTTTCAGACCAGAAATGAGCTGCTATTGCGGACTTATCAATATTTTTGTATCTTAAGTGCCTGAAGTTCTTTCTTTCTAGTGCTTATGTTTCTTTTTGTCCTCCCTATGTAAATTTTTTCAGTCTGGTTTTATCCTCTGGTTTTATCTTATCAGTATTATTACTGTGAAGTAGGTTTTTAATGTAATTGTTTTTTGGTGCCAATGTTATAAGTGAAAGTGAAGCAGATGTGTAATAAATACGACTCATCTAAAAATTAATAATACAATTTAGACTTGCATATTAACACCAATATTGCCACAGTGCCTTATCTGCAGCTATTGGGTTGTCACATAAAATTGATCTTAATGAAAATTAATAGTTTGAAGGTTGTCAAAAAATCTTACAAAAGCATGATGCCATTAATAGCAGCAAACAAATTATAAAGGAGCAACTTAAATAGTGAGAAAACAGTGAAAAGCAGCAATTGAGAAAATTGTTCAAAATTCAATGTGGTGCTTGAGCTAAATGGGTAAAATAAACAGCCATCCACGGCATTAGATCTGTTGACATTAAGAAACCAGTTGGATAACATTAAAGTGCACGTAAGTATAATAAAAATGCGAAACACGAAAAGTTAAAAATATTCACATTTTATACCAAATTTTATTGTTGCATTACTTTAAACACAACACTGTTGGTTCTACTCACCTCAGTATCCTTGCTAAGTTTCTCCAGTACTTCTGCGACAGCAAGAGGATCATCTAGAAATATCAAACACTGGCACATGTTGACATAATCTGGAGTTCCGAGGTTACGATACAGTCCAACAAGAGAGCGCAGTACTATGTTGCGGAAACCACGATTCTGGATCAGGCTCATGGCAACTTGAAATGCATAACATAGCATTCCATTGACATCCTCCTGTAAAACAAGTTAGCATTGCATCTTATACATCAAGTATAGCAATGACACAACAAAGAGAGGTTTTCAGGTTGATCCTGTCCAAAACGCCATGGAAAAGAATTTTGAAATCATCAGGTAAAATAAGAACAAACTTGATCAAATGCATCACTAAAACCCTAGCACATGAAAATTTGGCAATATCTAAATTCTATTATTTCCTAATAACAGTAATTTTTGCTAAAAAATTATATTTGCGACAGAATGACTACTGTTGGCAAATTTTGTTTCAATTTTTATATAATTTTGAGTTTAACTAATATTCAATGCTCCACTTATTGCTAGTATTTACCTAGAATGCGTTTCGTTAGGAAGATCCATTGAGTATTAGTTCGACTCAAAATTATATAAATTTTGTGCTTCATTGTATCATAGTCCTTACATAATGGAATTTGTTTCAATTCTTAATGAGTATTTGTATCAATTGTTGAGTTTTCTCTGCTAAAATTTCTTGACTCCAGCATTCCTAATGGTTATCTGCCACCACAAACAGCATCCGTTATAAGCAGTCATGAAATATTTAACCAAGATTAACTATCAGCACTGTCAAATTTCAAATTTTCAAATGAGTTTTGGTTGTTAATTTATACTACTAATGCCTTCAAACACAAATAAGCTCAAGCCTACAAATGAATCAGGTGTATTGAGCTCAATTGGTGCACCAAATTAGTTGATGTATTACTTTCTGTTTAAACACCCGATGTGACAGAAGGAAGGTGAAGGGTCTGCTTCACTGGTGTTGATGCCCCAAGGCACCTTAGATGTATCACATTCCCGTATGGAGTCTAGTGATGTAAGTGAAATCTTTTATGTGTGATTGGAGGAATTCAGTAACAGTGACGTCTGTTTGACACTTCGTCACTTATGTTTTTATATTATCGAGGGACTAGTTTCAGAAGCCATTGCCTCCATTTTCAACCTTTCTAGTTGGAGGCAATAGCTTTCGAAACTAGTCTCCAATAACATAAAATCATAAGTGATGAAGTGTCAAACCGACTACAAATAGTTTTTCCGATGGAATCATTTACCTTAAATTAAACAAAGAAATTACTCAATTAGAACATGGAATGAATGTAGATAATAATGCAGCTTTATATATTTGATAATGCAATGCTAATAAAATTTTGCGCTAGCAAATGCACTTAAGCATAAAATCTTACTCATACCAAGTCTAACAGTTCCTTAATATATAAGCAAAAACATAATTCAATTCAATTTATTCATCCTTTAAATCTCCATACAAGATAGTAGGCACGTCAAAATAAAAATATTTACAAAATTTAAGTACAAAATTTAAATACAGAAATTACAAAAAACATGTATAAGAGTAAATGCCAAAACATAATATAACTAACTTTCCAAATACTCTTGAATAGAATAAAAACATGCTTCACTTAAAGATTTACGTAGTTTCAATTTAAAAATCTTTTGGTTGTCAATCTGTTTTAAATAAAGAGGTAACTTATTGTACAGTTGGGTACCACTAGGCATATAACGTGGTATTATGGCTAATTGCTAGTAGGTTTGAACTGTTTTTTGTATCATGCTGGTGTGTCACTGCATATGTTTTAAAGCAACCTAAACTAGCTTTCACATGTAAAAGAACTTTGAATATGTATAAACATGGCAGGGTTATAATTTCCTCCATTGCTTAAGTACAGAAGTAATATAAATGAGACAGATGTGTCTGAACTTGGAGAGTTACCTACCGCTTCTATGATGGCCTTTTCAAAAATGTCCATTCTTCGGGTCTCTAAAGCCAGACCAAGTGCTTGTCTATACTGACCATCATCAAGGCAGCGCTGAAACATTCTGTTTACAATGGCCTCCAGGCGAGGATCAATTTCTTTAGCATCCTTGGAATCGTCAGCTTTGGCAATTCTTTGTTGTGTATAATAATCAATGCATTTAGCTGAAAAAGGAAAATGGGATGTTTTAGACACTTTTTGTAGCCTTTAACTGTACAGACTGTCAGATAACTGTGCAAATGAGTCTGGGGCACATGGAGCTTAATTATTAAGATTTATGGATAACAAGAAACAGTTTATATTAAATTATAGATGAGTCGTGTTTTTTACACATCAGCTTCACTTACGTACCTATATTGAGGACATGTTTCGCGAACCATTGTTTGCACTTTGTACTAATTTCATTTCAGTTTTATTTGGTTCAGAATGTAAATGAGAGAATTCAACACACCAAAGATGGTTGTTACCTTTTTTATTTTACACAGCCAGTTATAAGTTGTATATAAACAAACTTCATATGATGCTTTCAATGGATCTGCAGGTGTCAGAAGCTGAATTTAGGACAGACATGCTAGAATTTCTTCCAAATTTAATGTTTTCCAGTTTGCAACTAGGGAGCAATAACTATTTCATACCATGGCCGCCTTGAGTCATTTCTACAGTGAAGAGTCTAATATGTACAACATAAACGTAATATGCCATGGTCAAACAGAACATTAAAACTTCTCCAAGGCTTCTTCCCATTTGTCTAGGTTAGTACGTGTATGTGAGCAGGATGACAGGATATGGTGATATCGAAACTTAACAAGTGTGTTTAAAAGAACAAACTATTGCTGTTTTAGTGGACTTTGCTAAAACTTAACAAGTGTGTTTAAAAGAACAAACTATTGCTGTTTTAGTGGACTTTGCTAACACTTGTGGTATGGCATTTTCAACAGTAATAACAAAATGGAGTAATATGTTGACATTTAGTGATTTATTTTGTATTCAAGAACATTTATTCAAAAAGGTGGGCAATTTATAGGCATTCTAACTTATGATATCTTTTAAACTGCATCTCCCTTCATTAAACTATATTTCTATTACAAACATTTAGGGATATCCAAAACCAAAATCTCTTCAGAAAGTTCATTAAAAGCTTACTTGCCAGTAAGGTGTACTATTCAATCGAGGAATACATGATGATGAACTGTGATCTCAATGTATCTTAGTGTATAATCTTAGGAAATATATACATTGTACACACTTGATATTACTTTGCTTTACTATATTTAGTAAATATTGTAGTTTTAGTTTCTAGTTTTTTAATCATTAAGTTAAATCAACTTATGAGCATTGTTAACTATGTAAGTGTAATATGACAAAGTATTGTATCACATTTCAGTTGGAAGATACATATCAAATCCCTATCGAAAATAAAAGTTACAGTATTTTGGATATATCAACTTACCAATTGTAGTATCCACATATTCAGTCCTTGAATTAACATCAAACAAATTTCCAGCTCCTAGGGCATAAGTGAGTGAATCCTCAAAGGACCCCAAGTGATAATAAACTTTACTGGCGACAAGTGCTGCCAGTTCATGTTGATTAAAATTCCGATCTTCATGTAGAATTTCACTGGAATAATAAGAAAATAATTATTAACTTGGTAAACTAAAGAGTTGATTTTACCCAACACTATTTTATCCTGAAATAAAATAAATTGCTTCTTTTCAATGCTAAGTTTATAATACAAGATTCAAGAATGGTAACCTCTTTCCACGTAGTTTTTTCCCAAATGTGTCTGCATTTTCATCTCAAAAGATAAAATATTGAATTAAAACTGAAGAGCATTATTTCCAAATACAGATTCCTCATAACGTGTACCCCTAATATTTTCAATGCTTTCCAATTGTACATAACCACTGCAAAAGACATGTGGATACCAGGATATGAACAGTTGTTACAATTAAAAAGCAATGCTCAGAACATAACACTGAATGCATTTAAGATGTAATTAAATGTTACTAATTGAAATGAATGGTATAACAGTTTACTTAAAAAAGTTACTTAACCAATATTAATGTATGCTACTTTGAATAGTTTAATGAAACACATGTGTAGAGAACAAATGTGTTATGTTAAGATATAAACACTGTAACAAGCAAACGTTTTTATATAGTTCACACTTCACCTAAACCTCGAAGCCCAATCAATGTTAAAAAATTCGGTATCTTTCTTTTTTTTTTTTTTTTTTTTTTTTTGTTCTAATTACTATACCGAAAAATCTTCTGTAATTTGAAAGAATATCTCCTCAGTGCACTTTTGTAGTATTTTCTTTTCAGATATGCTGTGTATGTGGAGTAATTAACGAAGTTTATGCTCTAAGGTATTAAATTACAAAGCTTACATTTTTTCGATTGCATCTGAAATTTCCGGCCAAAACTCATCCACGATCATATCCAACTTCTTCAATGCGAATACCTTAAGTTCAGGCATCGGTTCATCCAGAAGGGATATAATCCCGGCTGCAAAACAAAACATTAAACATCAACATGAGTATATAACTGTTAACTCAATTTAATTTAAGCTACGCTACATATGCAGAACATAACCTAAATGTCAAGTGCAATGACTTGCAACTTAACCTATTATCGTTTGCACCATCAAACATGCTTAAAGCTCATGGCCTCATTTAATAGCGGTATTACAGTAATTTTATACATACCTGCAGAAGTAATATTCATTGTAAATCCAGGTAATGTACTCTACGTTGACAGACAATAAACAATTTTGCAACAGTAACACGAAGACCACGACACACCGTGTACAAAAGCGTCCACCTTACGATCAAAGCGCTCTCTGATATCGAGTGCAGGAGGCTTACAAAACTGACTGGCAACATGCGCGCTGAACGCGGCAAAGCTGAAAAACCAGTTTTGCAGAAAAT